>CAMAPF010000204.1:0-200000 GCA_945859915.1 Cuscuta epithymum
GGGGTTTTTACAGAAGATACATGTTCTTGGATGGCAGATGATTGTTGACCAAGCCTCCAAGTGGGAGATTGTGAAGATGGAGTCTTGTTCAGAGTTTCAGAACTGATACCCGACCGGGTCAGATGAAGGACCCGACCGGGTATGTTGAAGCAGAGACCTGGGGACTCTCTGGAATGTGAGACCCGACCGGTCAGATGTTCGGTGAGCCTCTGTTTTGGAAACCCGACCTGGTTTCTACCCGGGTTTGTATTCTGTAAAGGAGACCCGACCGGGTCAAATAAGAGACCCGACCGGGTCAGTCGACGGGTTTTTTAATTTCAGGCTTAATTTTGGGCCTGCGGCTCTAATCTCAGTTTAGGTTTTCTTAAACCTATTTAAACGACTCTTATGTACTTGTAAACCTCTTGGGGACGCTGATAATAATACTCTCTCGTTCGCCGTGGACTAGCACAATCAAATCGATTGTGTGAACCACATTAATTCTTGTGTTCTTGCTCTTAATTTATCGTTTATCTTTGCCTAATCGTAACAATTCCTACATAGGATTATGATGCTTTTTATTCGTTGCATAGGAGTAATCTGCCAAGTTTGGTAACAATTCAAATGATATGTTTAAACCCTAATAATGCCAAATTTGACAGAAATTTACTTCTACTCAAAAAATAAAAAAAAACATGATAGCCTTATTTTGAAATTTAAAAAATAACGCAAATACTTCGTAAGTAATTACCCGAATACTTTCACTTGCCATTGCCGGATGGCGCATGTCCGGTTGTTTATATATTTCCACGCAATCATAAATGTCACAAATGTCACCATGGATGGTCTTCATTCCATCTATACATACAGATATAGACACGCATCAAATAATCTTCAATGTGTACGTTGCCATTGGACTAAAGCGTAAAATAGTTATGTGAAAGCTAGGGGTAGTATGCTACGGCACGGTACCGGCACGTAAGTGAGGATACTGCATCTAATTTGATTAGTGCGAATTGTTTAATCAGAATATTCAAATTGATCCACGTAGATAAGATTACGATGTGACACACTGAGAGTAAATAGAATACGTCAATTTTGCTCTTAATAGTTTTAAGTTATGATTTGTAAATCTAATTTTGCTCATTTTCCATGACAACCGCAAAGGTTGCTATGAAACAAATTTTAAGTATTTACTTAAAATTGATCGCAAATAATAATATGTGAGAATATTGAGTACAATCTCTAAATATGAATCCTTTGATTCTTCACTTGCAATTTGATAGGAATATAATTAAAGAATTTAATTCAAAATTAAATCTCTAATTCTTCAAATATTCGAACGTTCTTCGGGTCTTCGAATCTTCGTTCTTTGGGTCTTCGAATCTTCGAACCTTCGTTCTTCGGGTCTTCAAATCTTCTTGAATAAAGAATTCAGCTTGAAGGGCCTCCGGTTTTCAAGTGGCTTGATCTTCAACAAAAGGGCCGTTTTATGGCTTGATCTTCTGTTAAAGGGCCTCCCGGGATATATGGCTTGATCTTTAGTTGAATCTTGATTCAATCTTCATATGAATATCTTCAAATCTTCAAAGATTCATTCTTCATATCTTCGAATGTTCAAAGCTTCGTTCTTCAGATCTTCGAATCTTCAAGCTTCGTTCTTCAGATCTTCGAACGTTCTTCAACTTTTGGCTTTGTTTGATCAAGAATAGATGAAAATCACAAAGGATTAATCATATATTCTTGACAAAAACGTGGCTTGATATCTTCCGATGTTTCGGAATCCTTCAGAGCCTTTCGGGAGTTCTTCAGAGCTTTTCTGCAGCGTTTCTTTGACTGGAAGTTCTCCTCTCTTCCTCTCAACTGAGACCCCTATTTATAGGTGTGGAGGGGGTGAAAATATGCTTTAGGGTTTAGCAAATTCGTCCATAGCATTTGGGCCTCAATCAAAATGGGCTTCGGGCTCTGTTTGCTCGCATTTAATAGCTAGAAAAATCAGCACTTGTTTGATGTATCTGGACAGCCTTTTTAACAAGATTCGTAACTATTTCTCATGCATTTGGACATACTCCCTCCGTAACTTTAAGATCTTCCCACTTTCCTTTTTCGTCCGTAACAAAAAAATCTTCCCATTTCTAAATCTTCCCATCATACCCTCAATAATTTTGAAAATAATACACTATTACAACTACTTTTTTTGGATTTATCCTACATTCCATCACCTTATTCCACTATCTTCCTATCATACCCTCAATAATTCAGATTCTCTTTCACTATTCTTAATCTACCTACTTTTCAAATGTGAAGATTTTAAAGATACGGAGGGAGTATTTCTTAACCAGATTCATTGCTTTCTTTAATTGGATCATGCCTCTTATGTACTGAGCCACTATTTGATAATGGGCTCAAAATTAATAGGACCGGTCCATTCTTTTAAAGATTTAATAGATATTTCGAATGATCCAAATTAATTAAATTAATAAATTTTATCCCAAGAAATCCATATCACTAATTTCTTCTTGATAAGGCCCACCAACCATCACGAGCAGTCCAGATGAATTGACGCTAGCTACAAATCATTCAAAAGAGGCCCAAAATGATTGAGAATAGCATGGTAGATTTTAAAGAGGTCCAATAGTCATCATGACTGATCCAATAATTTTTATATGTCCACAAATGCCCCTCGAGACTTGCTTGAATGTCTTGGACGAGTAAAGTAAGTCTCGACATATCTGACTTGTTTTCTCTTTCGGAATGTACTTCACCAACTCATTAAGCAAAAGCATCCCAAATAAAAGCTGTGTAATAGCTCTAAATAAAAGCACCCCTGAAACTCTTGATTTTGATTTCACTATTAGCGTATAGCTCTAGATACTTGATAGCATTAGACTTTCATTCAGTGAATAAGTTTGAGGAAAAATACGTATGTATGCTTCGTATCTCAAAAGTTGGGCAGCCCTTTTCTAATTCAAATATCCAGCCCAAGCAATTCAAACTCTTATCACCGCCTTAAACACGAGTTGTTATACCGTGGGAGCAACCCACGATGAGCATGATGCTCCCAAAGGTCAAATTCGCGTGTTACTGTTCACACGCGTGAACAGTAACTTTTTTTTGTCCTTCCCTTGTCCCAGTAGCAGAGTGATGTAACTCGCGTGTAAAAAGATGTAACTTACGTTGTTGACCAATGTAACTCAAGTTCATTCGAAATGTAATTTGTCAAATACATAGTATAAATAATAAAATATTGATTTCAATGTAAACAATAAAAAAAAGTCTAATTGCACAATTGCTTTACATAAATAGTGTATATGTTTTATTTTTTAATGTCAAGGCCATTGAAAATGATTTTTAAAAAATCCTTTTTTTTCTTCATTAGCAAGGGTTCATTTTCAAATGTAACTCGCATTCAGACAAATGTAACTCGCGTTGATTGAATATGTAACTCATAAGTGTAACTTTCTGAGACAAGCTCAAAGTAACTCGCGAGTATACAAATGTAACTTAAGCCAAAACGAAATGTAAATCAGGTTAATGAGAATGTAACTTGCCAAATTAAAATTTAAGTTTTCTAAAATTTAAGTTTTCTAAATAAATGTTGTTGTGTTTAATTGAATGGTAATTAAACTACGACTTCTCTTCCCCTTTCTCTGATTCTGTGCACAAGATCAAAGAATAAGCAAACAAGTAGAGGTGGATAGAGTTCTCTTCTTTCAATCCTTCGTTAGCTCAGAAAGGGTGAAGACAGTGAGTTTGGAACCAATGACAGAGTTGGAAGAGAGGTGGCCGGCAAATAATAAAGGCCAGCCATGGTTGCTCAGATTCTGAACAGATATTCGCCGGAAAAACCATTTGGATTGGTAGGGGATTGCTCTGGAATCAGGATTCAACAGAGCTTCTCCAGGGATGATCGGACGGCCTGCCTGATAGTTGGGAAGGAAGAAGATGGTTGTTTTTGATCGAAGCGGCGCCGTTTAGGGATCGGCACACCGTGCGCACGGTGGGCCGATCCCACGGTATAATTTGCTCTTAAACACAAGTACACTACCAGTTGAATTCTTTCTCTCAGTGGGGGATCCCGATTCATATTCAATTATAAATAGGGGCAATATCATAGAGCAATTCCGTAGAGCAAGGAAAGGCAAAAGGTAAGCTTCTTTTATGTTAATAGTTTTATTCGTCATGCTTTTGGTGTTTTGCAGGAATAGAGAGCTGCAAAAGACATGCCACCACCGGAAATCGCTGGTCCTGCCGGCAGCTGGGGCTAATTCGAGATTCCTTTTGCTGTGAGAAGAGAAACTGAATGTTTCCGTAGCTGCAATATCTGTCCTGGTGCAATGGTTTGGCCGCCGTTCTTGTTTTGTTGCCGGTTCCATCGATTGGGCTTGTGATTTCCGGCGAGGAGGAGAAGTTTGGTCGATCGTGTGTTCCGCAGAAGGTGAGCGTTGTTCGCTGCACTTGGAAGGAGAACCGGCAACAATGTTTTTTCTTTTCGGGATGATGATTCCGTCAGGAGTTGAGTTTGTGATATCGCTGGTTAGACTTTTGTAGATGCAGCGGACTGAGATTTCAAGGAGAAAGGAACCCGTCGCTGGTGCCATTCGCGGTTCGCTGGAGAGAGGAGATGCCGTTGTTGCAGACTTGGCGAGAGGGAGCAGATGTTTTCAATTGATTGCTGTTTGCCGGAGAGAGAAGCTACTGTTGTCGTCACCGTTCGAAGCATAGAAGAGGCCACCATCGTTAAAAATCGTTCAGCCTGAGATGGTGAGCGTCTGCCCAAGAGGAAGAAGGAGCAGATCTGCGGCGTTACTCCTGTTCATCGAAGAATTAGGCTGAAGCTGCAGAGACTTTTTTTGGAAGCTGTGATGATGCCGTTGCTGACGGAGCCGATGGCGGTTCCGTTCGTCTGCATCAGGAGCTTCGTATGATGTCTTGGGGCCATTAAATTGGGCTCTTTGACACATTATTCAGTATCTTAAAATGGGAATCTGGGCTGTGATGAACCGGGAGGTCTGATTTGGATTTTTTTTTAAAAACCCTTTTTTATGGCTCCTTTTTTTTCGCCTTTTTTTTAATACAGGGACCATCCTTGCTGCCTAAAGCCTTTGATGCCGTTAGCGCCGCCTGCTCCATTGTTCAGATGATGGCACTGATTTAAAGAAGGAAGAACTTGAGTGACTGACGGCCGTTGGTGTGAAGACTGGTATTTTGTCGTTGTGAAGACCAAAGTGACGTGGGATGGTGGCCCTGTGCTCGTTGAGGAGATCGACGTCGGAGGTCAATGGTTAGAGATGCCGGAGCAGATGCTTGGCTAGAGCTTTGTTGATGCGGCAGAGAGAAATTTCATGGAGCTTGAAGCGGTTTTGCTGGATCTTGAAGCGGTTTTGCCGAAGCTTGAAGCGGTCTTGCCGGAGCTTGAAGCAGTCTTGCTGGTCATCGGTGTCGCTTATGACCCTTTGTTGGGTTAGTGGCACCGATATGAAGAATTAGGCTGATTCTCGATCGTCGGTGCTGCTTAGCCCTTTATTGGGATGGCACCGATTTAAAGAATTATGCCGATTGTCAATTGTCGGTGCTGCTTAGCCTTTTGTTGTGATGGCATTGATTTAAAGAATTAGGCTAATTCACGATCGTCGGTGCTGCTTAGCCCTTTGTTGGGATGACACCGATTAAGTCGATTTCGGACCGTCGGTGCTGCTTAGCCCTTTGTTGGGATGGCACCGATTTAAAAAAATTAGGCTGATTGCCGATTGTCGGTGCTGCTTAGCCCTTTGTTGGGATGGCACTGAATTAGGCCGATTGTCGGTGCTGCTTAGCCCTTTGTTGGGATGGCACTGAATTAGGCCGATTGTCGGTGCTGCTTAGCCCTTTGTTGGGATGGCACTGAATTAGGCCGATTGTCGGTGCTGCTTAGCCCTTTGTTGGGATGACACCGATTTAAGAATTTTGTTGAAGTCCTGTGAATACGAAGCCCTACTGATGCCATTTATGAAGGGCGGCCATTTCGCCGTTTATGAAGGTTAGTCATTTCGCCAGTTTGAAAGACGACCACTTCGTTGGTTTGGAGTCTGGCTACTTTGCCAGTGTCAAGACCAATCACTTCACCGGTGTGAAGGATAGAGTGGCACATCTTGATACATTGTCAAGATGGGGGCGCTGTTAGAAGATGATGTTCGAGGCTCAACTCAATCAATTTCAGGTGAGGCACAGACTTGAGAACTCCGACATTCCAGTATGACTTTGTTTTTCGTACTCTTTTTGCTGATATCCTCCCTTTTTTGTTTTGTTAGAACTGAACTCAAAAATGAAACTTTTGAGCTGCCTACGTACTCCTGTGAAGGAGATCAAGTCAAACGTAGTTCATAAGTACCATTTGAATTGGTAATATAAAGGGGTGGGGTGCCGTACACAGTTTTAACTTATGCGGGCCAGGAGCTTGCCGTACACATTTTTAACTCTCGTGGGCTAAGAGTATCTATGATTATGCTCACCCATAGACAAAGTGAGATGTTTTAGCAGTTTAGCCACTTACAACATCATTGGTGGTTTAAGCCTTTCAACGCTTTATTTGACATATATATACCTCGACATCAAGGGTACTGAATATTCATATTGGTCTTCATATTGACCACGGGTGGGCACAATGGTCACTGGTTTGACTTTAAATGCATTCCCATAGGTCACTTTCACATCAGTTTCTCGCTTCATACGAGATGGGATAAAACTTCTATACTCATTAAGACTTTGCTTTTCGAGAGGAACTTTAGCAGATGTATTATGTTCATGTTTCAGTCCCAATCGTTCATGAACAGACGTTCTTTTGAAGTTTTGTCCCGTGCATGTGTCTTCAACGTGTTTCATCATCATTGAGCTCGTTCCAAGCCGTTCTTGTAAAGTCATCTTCATAACTTTCTTTGGCTTCAGATCCAATCTATCAAAGATGGCGGGCCTTGATCTTACCCCCTCAATCCGATCAAAGACTGAATACTTCAGTTTAGAAGTTACTTCATCTTCTTCATCAGCACTAATATTATGCGTTGCGGCTCTATTTATGAGGATCCTTATGGGTTTCGGCTGAACATAACCCAATCCTGTGTGCCCTTGAAGATTGATCTACTTCGGTTTCCCTTCACCACCAGCTTTCGGAATGAGTTTTCCCAAAATCGGTTCGTTGGATTTATACTCAGCCTTGGCCAGAAGTTTATATGCGTTTGGATTAAATCCTTCATTTGTGCGTGCTTTAGGGAGCTGAAATGCCTTAACATCATTCCCACTTTTTACTTCCTCCTCAGATGTGTTTTGAGAAGGCTTTGATATTTCAATCTTTGCAAGAGGGAATGTGAGCCCTTCTACGCCTTCAACAAGCTTTCCTTTCAGCTTTGGTCCAATCAAGGGGCGATATTCTTCCTCTTGTCTAGCATTGTCATCTTTAGAAATTTTGGCCTTTAGGTATAACTTTGCATCTGCAAAGTATGTCTCGGCTCCTATGAATGGAGTTTCATCGGCCACTACCTTCTTTACAACGCCATTTTGCTCATACATGAAGCATTGGTGCCATGTTGAAGGGATTACACCGTTCTCATGGATCCATGGGCGTCCTAGAAGGAGATTGTATGAAGCCTTTGCATCAATCACATGGCATAGAGTGTTTGCCTTCAGTCCGCCGATGATCAAATCAAGCTGTATCATTCCAATTGCTCTTTGCCCCCTTGATTGAAGCCTTGAATCATTAAACGGCTTTCGGATAGTTCATCCATTGATATTCCAAGGTCTTTCATAGCCCGAACCATCAAAATGTTAACCGCAGACCCTTGATCTATCATAATTCTTTTGAATCTTTGTCCACGAGTGTATCCTTCAACAAAAAGTGGATGATTATGGGGAGTGATACCCAACATAAGATCTTCATCTTTAAAGACAATGTCAGTGGCATATGCAGTTGATTTTTGTGCTTCGGCCATTTCTTCCTTAGTTGAAACTGGAGATGAATATCTATTTGAACTCTCAACTTCTTTCTCATGGGTGTTAAGACAAGAACTCGAAATTTGAGTCATCTCGTTCTTGAAATACTTTGGCATAAATTCGTTGAGAGTAACCACCCTTCTCGCAACCTTGGATCGAACACGATCCTTCCTTTGTTTCTTTCTCTTCAACTCGTTTATTGGTAGTTGCCTGATCCATTTCTTTACCACCTTTCTTGGTTGTGGCTCAGGTTTGTCATTCTTCTTTTGTTTATCTCGAGCTACTAAGATCCATGGACCTTCTTGGTCATTTTCTTCATCTCTCACACTTTTGTTGAAACGAGAGTCATTTCCCATTCCTTTGACAGTAAAAGGAAGTCTTCGATTGTGAGAGTTCTTGCTCTCTTCTTTCAAGTCATCTTTAATCATGAGCGGAGAAAACTTACCAAAAGTGATGGTAATTTGGTTTGTGCTTGCAGCGGAATCGGTGAGCTCAATCTTTCCTTCACGAGCAAGGGCCATAATTTTATCTTTAAGCACCCAACACTTCTCGGTGGGGTGACTAAGAATTCGATGATACTTGCAGTAGTTGAGGTCATCAAGCTTTGTAGCTTCCTCGGGTCGTTTGGACTTGGGCAAATCAATAAGCTTCAATCTCATCAGTTCCTCAAACATGGGAGGAACGTCAGACTCTAAGAAGGGGTACTTCTTCTCCAACATCTTTTCTAAAAATGGTTTAAAACGTTTTGACGCCTCCAAATCGACCCTAGGAACTTGCTTTGAATTTCGAGTGAAGATCTTAACAGGTGCAGTCTTAGTGACCATTGCTTCTTTCTTTTCAAACTTAGAAAAGGGCTTGCCCCCATTCTTGGTATCTTGCTTTTCAACAACATCATCGATATGATATATACCCACCGTTTTCCTTTTACTGCTCGTAATGCTCAACTCCATGTTACGAGCATTGCTTGCTAGCTCATCAAAAGTGTTAGGATTGACTCCTTTGAGAATGTAGCACAATTCCCAATGCATTCCTTCAATGCACATATCGATAGCGGAACTTGTAGATATTCGTTCTTTGCAGTTTAGAGCAAGATCCCTCCAACGCTCTATGTAAGCTATCACAGATTCATCTTTCCATTGACGAGTAGTTGTTAGTTCGAGTAAACTGACCACTCTCCTTGTGCTATAAAAATGGTTTAAGAACTCACGTTCCATGTCTTGCCAGCTATCTATGGAACCGGGCTCTAAGTCAGTATACCAGTCAAATGCATTTGCTTTCAGGGATCGCACAAACTGCTTGACAATGTGATCTCCGCTTGTTCCCGCATTGTTACAAGTCTCTACGAAATAGGCAACATGCTGCCTTGGATTTCCTTTCCCATCAAACTGGATGAACTTTGGCGGCTGGTAATCAATGGGCATTTTTAGATTCTCGATCCTTTGCGTGTATGGCTTAACATAAGAGTAAGTAGATTGATTTCCTTCTATCTTGCCCTTTATGGTTCCCATGATGAAGTCTTTGAGTTGATGAATTGGGATCATGCCCCCAGAGGTTGAGATGTTCTTCCTTGAATCCTCTTGGTGAGGGTCATCCTCTTCATGCATTTCGGGATCCTTCTCATGCGTATGACTTGACTCACCTTTCAAGCTTTCTATTTTGTTGTTCAAATCATTCAACTTTTTGTCTTGAGATTAAATGAACATACTCATCCCCTCGATGATCTTAGTTAGATGGGCGGTTTGTTCTTCCATAGATGTGGTGCTTGTCGTCATAGTGGGCATCACGGTGTAGACGTTCGACCAATGCGGAGTAGTTCTTCGTGGAGGACTTGACGGGGGAGTAGAGTCTGATCCTGATGATGAACTCTCACCGCTACTTGTCCATTTCGGAGAAGTAACTTCGCGTATGGATGAAGAAAGCTTCCGGGCCATGTCTTTCGCAATTCGAAATCCATCCATCGTCTTGGGAGTAGTTCCCGAAGATGATTGCGCTGCTAGGATTCTTGATCGGCTCCTAGTGATAGGGCCTTGCATGTCTTGATTTGAGCTTGATGATGCTCTAGAATTCAAAGTGAACACGAGCTTGCTTGATGCCATCGGTTCGTTTACCTTGATCAAAAGTGAAGAGATGAGAGGTAGAGTTGTCCCACCGGTCGTGCCAAAAATTTGTGAAACAAATTTTAAGTATTTACTTAAAATTGATCGCAAATAATAATATGTGAGAATATTGGGTACAATCTCTAAATATGAATCCTTTGATTCTTCACTTGCAATTTGATAGGAATATAATTAAAGAATTTAATTAAAAATTAAATCTCTAATTCTTCAAATATTCGAACGTTCTTCGGGTCTTCGAATCTTCGTTCTTTGGGTCTTCGAATCTTCGAACCTTCGTTCTTCGGGTCTTCAAATCTTCTTGAATAAAGAATTCAGCTTGAAGGGCCTCCGGTTTTCAAGTGGCTTGATCTTCAACAAAAGGGCCGTTTTATGGCTTGATCTTATGTTAAAGGGCCTCCCGGGATATATGGCTTGATCTTTAGTTGAATCTTGATTCAATCTTCATATGAATATCTTCAAATCTTCAAATATTCATTCTTCATATCTTCGAATGTTCAAAGCTTCGTTCTTCAGATCTTCGAATCTTCAAGTTTCGTTCTTCAGATCTTCGAACGTTCTTCAACTTTTGGCTTTGTTTGATCAAGAATAGATGAAAATCACAAAGGATTAATCATATATTCTTGATAAAAACGTGTCTTGATATCTTCCGATGTTTCGGAATCCTTCAGAGCCTTTCGGGAGTTCTTCAGAGCTTTTCTGCAGCGTTTCTTTGACTGGATGTTCTCCTCTCTTCCTCTCAACTGAGACCCCTATTTTTAGGTGTAGAGGGGGTGAAAATATGCTTTAGGGTTTAGCAAATTCGTCCATAGCATTTGGGCCTCAATCAAAATGGGCTTCGGGCTCTGTTTGCTCGCATTTAATAGCTAGAAAAATCAGCACTTGTTTGATGTATCTGGACAGCCTTTTTAACAAGATTTGTAACTATTTCTCATGCATTTGGACATATTTCTTAACCAGATTCATTGCTTTCTTTAATTGGATCATGCCTCTTATGTACTGAGCCACTATTTGATAATGGGCTCAAAATTAATAGGACCGGTCCATTCTTTTAAAGATTTAATGGATATTTCGAATGATCCAAATTAATTAAATTAATAAATTTTATCCCAAGAAATCCATATCACTAATTTCTTCTTGATAAGGCCCACCAACCATCACGAGCAGTCCAGTTGAATTGACGCTGCGCTAACTACAAATCATTCAAAAGAGGCCCAAAATGATTGAGAATAGCATGATAGATTTTAAAGAGGTCCAATAGTCATCACGACTGATCCAATAATTTTTATATATGTCCACAGTTGCACCAAGCATAATTCTAACACAATACTTTCACCTTCTTTAGAGTTAACGGTGGATGAATGAAAAAGTCTCTTTTCAGTTCATATATGCGAAGAACGGAAGAAAAAAGGAATCCAAATGGTTGATTCAAAATGACTAATTTATTTAATATATTGATGGGGGAACATATGGATGAGGCTTTGACTAATTTATTTCTTAAATTTCATTTTTCATACAAAGTGTAAACGTATCGATGTGGAATATATGTATGGGGCTTTGTAATCCAAGGGCAATATATACTGTCGAAGATTTTTTATTAAAATTTAATTTGGTGGGTTTGATTTGTAATTTGAGGGATATCAATAAAATTATCGGTTGATTAACTAGCCCGGTCTTATAGGGGATCCCTTAATTTTGGGCAATTTGGTTTGTCTGATTTGGGTTATTTATGTCAACTCAATTAAGCATTAAACGGTAAATATAGAATCATTATTAAAGATATCATAATTTTCTTGCGTGACATTTAATTCTAAACATGATCTAACCGTTAAACTGATAGATTTAACATTTTAGTCACGTAATTTTTATTGTGGCGGTCATTCTTAGTCTTGATTGAAATTTTATCGACTTAAATATTCAATCCTGTGACCAATAAATTTGTCTATGCTAAGGATTTTTCTGATAAAGTTAGACAACGATACACACGCACACCGCCATCAATCTATAAAAAAGTGTAATCGGGTGAAAAAGGTTTTTTATAAAATAATACGAGTAACAAATTTGTTAAGAATGGAAATAAATTAAATTTGCATGTGTGAAGCTATAAGAGGACACACACCTAAATTATGATTGATTTAATAATTTTCATGGGTTAATGAATACTACATTTGAATAAGTGAAGGATTCCAAGATTAGAGTTGTTTTTTACTTGAAGTGAAATTTGTTGATATGGTCTAGTTTGATTAATTCAAGTTTGGTCTGGTTTATTTTAGTCTAAACTGATTTGATGGCCATGAGGTTTGCTCCCAAGATATATTCAATTCCTAGCTTATAGTGTCTTCCTATTTATACTACAGAATTGATATAGGTATCCCAAACCTACCCCATTTTTTACCCCATATAAAAATCCTCCCCCACTTTCTTCTCCCCTTCCACACTCCCCTACTTTTCTTCTCTCCTCCTACCCTCTCTCCTTCTTTTCACGCACCCCCACACCCCCTCCCCTTCCTTTCTCTTTTCTCCAAATCTTGTTTTCTTCCCCATTTCAAGATCTCCCCCCTTCATTAATATTTCTCATTTTTTTCCATCTTTCCCCCCTCCAAGCTTCTTCTGCTTCTCTCCTCTTCTGTCTTTTTTTATTCATTTCAAATGCACAAGCTACAATAATTGGACGAACGGGGAGAGCTCCGGTGATGTTGGATACATGGGTGGATCTTCCTTTCTTGATTTTTTGGTGTTTTTTCGAAATTAAAAGGGTTGTCTGTCTGACAGACAACTTGTAAGTGCAGTGTCTGTCTGTCTGTAATTGATGGCTAATTGTTTTTCATTTAATTTGAGTTGTCTGTATTTGTTTTGAGTTGTCTGTATGTAATTTGTGATGTTTATTTTTTGAGATGTAATTAGTATAACGAGACAGACATTAAATATACACATACAGACATAAGTATACACATACAGACATTAGTTTATTGTGAATTACCATTTTGACATATGTTTCATAAAAAAGACAGACTATACATATAACTAGACAGACAATAAAGATAACAAGACAAACATTATTTTTCACCACAAATTACTTACAACTCACAATGAAATGACAAACAACTAAATATGAGTTACAGACAACTTCACGACTTTTACAGACACCTTACAACAACATGGAAGACAAGTCATTACAGACAACTCAAAACAAATACAAACAACTAATAAAAAAATGACAAACAATTAAATATCAATTACAGACATTTAATTTTCAAAGGACAGACAACTTCACGACTCTTACAGACACTGCACTTTCAAGTTGTCTGGCAGACAGACAACCCCTTTTATTTCCAAAATACATCAAAAATCAAGAAAACAAAATCAAGAAAAGAAGATATGTTGCTCAAGTTATTCAAAGCTTCTTGATATGTCTTCATTGTTGTCTTCCCTTGAGGTTGCATCCGAAATGGCAACCGACATAGGTCCGCCGTCGGCAACTGGCGTAGGGCCGTCGTCGGCAAGGTCACCGGTGGAAGAGGGGATAAGCAGGAGAAGATCGGAGGTTGGAGGGGAGGTGATGATAAAAATGGGAAGTTTTAAAGAAGGAGAAAGATATTGAAATGGAGAAGAAAGAGAAAGGGAGGGGGGGGTGCGTGAAAAAGAGGAGAGGGAGGGAGGGAGGAAGAGAGGTGGGGTGCAGGAGAGAGGGAAGAGGGGAGAAGAAAAGTGGGGGTGTGTTTTTATGGGGTACAAATGGGGTAGGGTTTGGGGTACAAAATTCTTTATACTACTACATAGTAAGCACCTCACTTATTACACGTAAAAAATCAACTGCCAACTTGGGAATAAAATTATATACGATATGTATATATAGGCATGCGTAATTTATGGTGTCCAAATAAATAGCTAGCTATTTGATTATGAACTATCCTTATATATAGAGTATGTTCCACGTTTTGAAAGATGAAATTTGATGATTAACATCGCGGATATTATATCGTGAGATAGGTGCGGTGCATCTTTCATAAGGTGTATATGTATGTGTTATCCATGCATCTTCTTCTTCATCAAACTACAAATTAAGAATCAAGCCACGTTTTTGCTCTTGTTGCTTCAACTTAAATTACGAATTGAATCAATTTAGATTTTTTCCTTTACAAATTCTCACTAATTTTTTAATCTAATACAATTTGTTTTTATTTAATTTGGTAAAAAAGTTTGTAACTTTTGGTTGACTTAGTTTTCGTGTGACTTATACTTTAAATCCAACTATGTACGCTGTCGTTCATTAGTTTCACTAAAGTATACTACATTATATAGTTATACATTACTCCTAATTTACATTATTTATAACGTCATTTACATCAAACATACAACTTGTGTATAAATTATTAATATTACACTTAGACAAAAGTCTACCACACTTGCATAATTTTAAAAAAATCGTTTAAGCCAAATTTATGACTTTTGTATTAATAATTAAACAGTGTTTTATTTACAAAAATGTATAAAAATATCCTACGAAGTACTATACTTGTGGATAAATTATTACTATTACACTTAGACAGTTACTTAATTTAAATTTTTTTTTTCAATGTCATTAATACATTTGTTTATGTTATTCTCTTTAATTTTCCACTAACGAGTACGCTTTCTGGTGGAGAAATTAACTCTGACAGTTACTTTCGTCACATTTTTTTTGTTGAAAAATGTACTTTTCAGTGAAAAGATTATAGTCTCAACTGATCTATTAATTATAAAACCAAATCCGCAAGAGTATGCAAAATTAAAGAACAATAGGAAACACGATTTAAAATACAGGACTGAAATAGAAAATCCCTCATATGGGCACATATATACACACTATATACACCCATTGTATAAGTGGTACTACTTATGATATGCTACTTGTGATCCCCTACAAAAATACAATCACCATTTATATAAATGTTACTACCTCTGCCCACTAAGATTGAGACAGAAAAATGTGGCACGATTATTAAGAAAAATGGGTTTGTGTGGTTGATATTAAATTGATAAAGTAAGAATAAAGTAAGAATGATTTAGAGTCACCATGCTACGAGGAATTTAGAGCAAAATAGTAGGCTAAAGGGGCTCATTTTACATATGAAATTAATCATCAAAGATCAAAACCAAAGTCTGTAATAAATGCTGAAGAAGTAGATTGAGATTAATCCCTTAAATAATGAATGCAAATTGAAACAGTTAAAATACTTACCCACAAATTGGAGGCTTGGAGCTCCAAGTCTTGAGCAAAGTATCCTAGTATAATAGAGGGTGAGAGTTGAACTCAAAGACCTGTAACTTTGGAACAGTATCATGGATAGAGTTCACCTCATTTTACATATGAAATTAATCACCTAAAATCAAAAGCAAAATCCGTAATAACAGTTGAAGAAATAGGTTGAGATTAACCCCTAAAATAATCAGTTGGTATATCGTGAGAGCAGCCCACCGTCAGCATGCTGCTCCCACACACAAAAACGCGTGTTACTGTTCACGCGGGTGAACAGTAACATTTTTTTTCTTTTTTCATTGTACAGTAGCAGACTGATGTAACTCATGTGTAAAAAAATGTAACTCCCGTTAATAAGAAATGTAACTGCAGGCAAGTTGAAATGTAACTTGTCTAATACGGATTATAAGAAATAAAACATTGATTTCAATGAAACAAAGAGTCTAATTGCTCAATTACTTTACGAAAAAGAGTGGATATGTTGTGTTTTTAACATTAATTCCATAAATAATGTTTTTTTCTTAAAATCAATTTTATTGGCCAAAAATTCATTTTTCTTATGTAAAAGGTGATTTTTTGTTTGTTTCAATAGCAGGAGTTTACTTAAATAGTGAATATGATCTGTTTTTAATATTAAGGTCATATAAATATTTTTAAAAATATCATTTTTTTTTGTCAAAGCAGTCATTTTTTGCCAAAAAAATTATCATTGAAAAAAAATGATTCTTTTGTTTCAATAGCAGGGCTTTATGTTGTGATGGAAAATTTAACTCGCATTGATAAAAAATCTACCTTAGGTGTATACAAAATGTAACTTTTTAAGACAAGTCTAATTGTAACTCGTGCGTATGAAAATGTAACTCACACATAAAAAAGATGTAACCCGAGCATATGAAGATGTAATTCCATATACTATCAAAGCTAATTAATGAAAACAAGGAGTCTAATTGCTCAAATTAATTTATGTAAATAGTTAACATGTTTTGTTTTTAGTATTAAGGCCATAAAATGTTTCAAAGATAAAAAAAAAATACCAAAAAATCAGTTTTTTTTGCCAAAAAAAATCAATTTTCTTTGCAAAAAATGATTCTTTGTTTCAATAGCTAGAGTTTATTTTATGATGTAACTCTTGTTATAAATAAATGTAACTCACGTTGATGGAAAGTCTAATTTAGGTATATGCAAAATATAACTTGTTGAGACAAGTCTAAATGTAACTCGCGCATTGGAGGATGTAACGCTTGCACAAAAAGATGTAGCTCATTAATAAAAAGATGTAACTTCATATATATACTAGCAAATGTAATTTTAGAAATTGTCTATGAACACAACTCACATATGTGGATATATAAATCACACAAGTGTATAAAATTACTTTTTTTTGAAGAAAAAATGATTTGATTTTAGGTTCTAATTTAAGCTGAAGCAAAAAGAAGAAGAAAGTGTATGAATGAGATGAAGTTATTTTGAAAAGATAATTATTTATTTTGAAAAGATGAAAATTTGATCATAAAATATTTATACGTACATCAGATTTCCTAAATTAAAAAAACTATTATATTTGGAAACATGATTGTTGGGAGTCGATTTCTTTCCGGCTCAGGTCTCCAACCCTTTTGCTAGACTCTCACACACCACCCTAGGCTAGACCACAACACAACTCCAAGCTTCTTCTCTACCACTAAGGTATTCTCTCTCACACTCTCACACAAAGGAAATGGAGAAGAAGAAGGGCACTGCTCTCTCTAGTTTTTCACGCAGGCTGCTTCAACAAGGGAGAAGCAAAGCTACTAAATAATAGGCTGGTAGACACAAGGACACTCACATGTGATGCAAAGACAAGGAGGGCAGCACATGACAGCTCAAAGGGGTCACTCCACATAAGTCAAAATGGCCATATTATTGGTTAGGAAAGATTCAAACGAGAAGTGCCAAAGTGGGAGTAAACATGGGGTGCAAGTCAATAATAAAGTGGAAGGGAGGCCTTGGTAGGACCAATACCTCCAACATTCTCCACCTTATTGGTCCTAGGTGGTGTAGAGTAGCAATACAAAGTTGTGAGGAGACTCATCATCGCCGGATTATTACAAGTACATCATTGCGATCATACAAGTCATAGATGAGAACCAAAGTTCCCTTTCGGACCAAGCTTACCGTGCAAACCCACTTCACGATGGACTGAACTCTACCAATCGGTCCTCGAGTTCAGAACCAAAACCATCACAAAACTATTAACAAGCACAACACATGTTAACAGACCACGCAAGCAAGCATCCGGGAGAAGTTGGGGATTCCAACTAATCCAACAACCACACATAACAAGCACAAAGAAAATAAAAGAAACAATATTATTTCTATAACTAGCACAGGTAGAGCTCACATAATCACTTGGTATCACATTTTCAAAACACAAAGAAAATAGCATACCAAATATCACAAAGATTTTAATTAAAAGAGAGTTAAGCACATTTAAAGCAAACTCAGAGGAAATATAGTCAAACACATTGCACATATAATTTCTCACATGCTTCCTAATGTCTCTATCTCTAATAACAGGGCAATTACGCAACTCAAGCATATTGCACACAACATTCATATCATGCTCCACCTTAATAGAAATATTATTTTCTTTATTTTCACCATGAAAAACATTTTCATTCACAAATTTGGGTTTAGTTTCAACAAGTAAATCGGAATGAACTTCAACAGGCAAATGCTCCACCTCATTTGGAGCAACATCAGGAGAAACAAGCAGGCAAGGAAATTCATTTTCGACAAAAATGACATTTCTACTCATCAACACATTGAAGCAAGTTTCACTCCTACACCAAAGCCTATAACCTTTCATGCAATCATGATATCCTAAGAAAACATATTCCTTAGTCCTAGGTTCAGATTTATCATTCATACGATTCACATAAGCAGCACAACCAAACACTCAAATTTGGCAAGTTAAGTGGTTTGCCCATGAACACAGATTCAGGGCATTTCCCTCCTAAGGGAACAGACGGGGACAGATTAATCAAATCAACAGCATAACAAATAGTGTTGGTCCCGTTTAATATGGCAATCAGTCTAGAGGGGGGGGGTGAATAGACTGATTAGTTTTTCTAATTTTCTCTAAGTCCAAAGAGACTTATCAGAGAATGTCTGATTCTGGTGACAGAGATAGGCTGGTTCTGATATCAGAACTGGCCTTGGCAGCGGATTCTGATCTGTCTGGGTAGCCTCAGAAACACTAAGGCAAGTGCCTTTCTGATAACTCTGAAAACAAGATCTGCTGTACACAGATTCCAAGTCTTAGAGTTAATCAGTTAATATCCTAAGTGCAGAAATATAAATAGCAGTAAAGTAAATGACACCGGATATTTTTATAGTGGTTCAAGGAACAACTCGTTCCTCTAGTCCACTGTTCCACTAGCTTTGAAGTAGATCGGTTACAAAGCTAATTCCTAGGACTTAAGAAGTTCTCCACGCCTTCTTCAAGCCTGGTTGCCACCCAGGATGCAGTTCCACGTCCTGATGGCTGGTCCTTTCACTCAGCTTCCCGGAAGTATCACCACTTCACTACTGCAGTTACTTGGACGCCCTTCTTTTCAGAAGATCCTTTGAAAAACAAAGTTTTTCCTCCAACTTGCTTCGTCACAAATGATGTTTGATGAAGTTCTTGAAGAGTTGAAGAACAGGATGAACTTTGCTCGTTTGTTGGGGATGAGAGATTTGGAGTTTGAATCTTCCCAACGTAAGCTTGTCTTGTTGAAGATTGTAGAATTTGAGTCTCAAGAGAGCTTGAATTATGAAGACCAAAAGTTGTAGCAAAGTAGTTTTTCTGTTCTTCGGTGTGTAGCTTATATACTGAGGTTGTCTGCCCGTTGGAGGAGGAGACAACTGCATTAAATGCGTGTACAGTTGACTTGACCGCCGTTTTGGAAGGTTTCTATTTTTATAATATATCTTCCCGGATTCTTTGGTCAATCATTTGCAATCAATCCTTCAGCGTATCAGGCTCATTTAATGTGCATTAAATGCTTTCCTTTCATGCACAGTCTTCTAGCCGTTGGATGTTTTTACCCGTTGAATTCATAGCTGTTGGATGTTGCTTGAAATCTTCTAAGTGTTCGTCGGGCTCTGATCAGGCTCTTCTGACGTGTTGGATTCTGATGGCTATCTGATGAGTTGAGTTCTGATGGCTTTCTGATCTCTAACTCTGACTCTGATAGGTCCGCTGATGAGTACCTCTGATCTGTAGTTCTCATCGGCTATCAGATGTCCAAGTTTGTCAGCAACTCTCATGGTGCAACTCTGATGGACCTCTGGTAAGAGAACTCTGATGGAGCAGTTCTCATAGAGCAAGTCTGGTCGAGCAGTTCTGATGCACTTCTGATCTGATCCAAAGTAGAGCAACTCTGATCGTCGACTACACTAATACTTACAATTGAAAAATTCAGGAAAGGGAAGACATCTATGAAGGGCTTTCCACTGAAATAACTGAATTTTAAAGTTTTGATATTTGTTCAAGGAGTGCTTGAAGGCAGATTAAATTTCACCCCTGCACCATATATGATCTCTTTGAAAGCAGAAGATAGAGTAAAAGATCCATCACTATCAGGTAGCCAGATTAAATTTTCATTAGAGTCATATGAAATCAAAGAAAGCCCAAGATTATTAGTACTACATATCTTCAAGCCCTAAAACCTAGGATTTCTTTCATTCCCCCCAGCTATCTACTGATTATGACTTTGTTGTTTGCTTCAATTTTCTTTTATTCAGGAAAATTGAAGGCCCATCTAACGGTTCTATTATTGATACTTTGCCTTCATTCATAAGTTAATTAATATCAATGGTTCAGGTACTTCAGTTCTGATTTTTTTTTAATAATTTGCATTTCAGCCCAAAAATACTTAAAGTAGATATTTTTGTTTGCAATGACCCACTGACCCAGTTTATGCTATAGCTAAACAACCTTTTATAGTATGGTACTCCATGCTTGCTCCATACTTTGCTATGCTATTTTTTCTCTATAGTTTGTGTTCATATTCGTGCCAAGCTTTTTTTCCATTTTTTCGCATTGGGCATGAAACCTCGCGCAAAGCGTGTGCACAAGCATCACACATTACTTCTTTAGTATTATGATATTGCGTACACAACTCAATCACTCCTTGTATACTTAATGAACAACAACTGATTCAAGCATCTCACTACACTCTCCGCGCACATATATTTTATATATAGCGAGTCTCGCTACCTCCAAGAAAAAACAAGTCCAAAGTCCGACATTCTACAAGAGCATTCGAACTGCAGCTAGCAACGATCAACACCAACATCACTTACAACGAATATTTCACCACCAATAAAGGACACCACTACCGGTCAACGTAGACAAACTCAACAGTGAAATCAAAGGTAAGTTTCGGCCTTCTACGCCCATTACTCGCTAGGTCGTTTAATTAGACCGGAAACCCTGAAATTCTTTGCCGCCGTTTTTCATGTTGGTGGGTATCGACACCGGCTATCATATCGTAGAGAAGGATAGTCGTGGGACAGCTGGATAGAACTATGAAGTCACGTACCATAGTAGAATAAAGGAAAATAAAATGATAAATTTGGAGTTTGACTAAGTTAGTCAACCTAGTTTTGGGCCGGACAGTTTAGCTCGGGCGAATTATATATTGTCATATAGATCACATTGCCTAATTGCAATTATTATTTTTACAAATACGGAATATTTGGTTTTGATAAATTGTTATTTTAGTACTTATAAATTGTGATATTAATCGTGGATATGTTTGTTAAAGATTTATGAAAAGTGATTAGAATGAATATAAAATGAGCAAAGAGACATTCTGAGATCTATATAGCTCAACATGGTGATCAACGTCTACAGTAATTTCATGAAAAAATCCATGAAATTATATTTAACTTGATTATATTTAACTTGATTGAATTAAGAGTGTGCAATTGTGCATCGTACCATGACTAGATGGAACCTAGGAATGTATATAGATTGAGCCGCACCTATTCATGATGCTATCACAAAACTTTCATTTTTGTTTTGTCTTTTCCCTACTACTTTTACCTAAGATATTGTGTCAATCCTTATTGTAAACATTACAATCCAAAGAGAGTATACTATCTCTATTACTTCATATTAAATAGTACTCTCTACTTATACCAACGAGGTGCATCTCTGGGAGCTTATCTCTTTAGAACTCCAAGTTAAATCTGCTAGCACAGGCGTAGACATACTATATATATGTTCTACTTGACTACATTTTATTTACGTAGGCATTAAATTTTAAATTTTTAAAAGTCATACTATGTAATTGAATTCCTCTCATTTTAGTTTCTTAAAATGTGATTTTTAAATGATAAAAACATATGATTATTAAAAAAATCAATTAAGGAATTAACTACATTAATGGTAAAAGTTGGGTTTTCGCAAACGTGAAAATGAAAATTTTGCAACTATCTGTGTTTGTCCAGATTGCCAATTTGCTTCCTCACTAAAAAACTTCAATGTACACTGTAAATTTGATATAGAGATTCAATTTTCAGTTTTTGCATGTACATACCTCTTTTCCTATTGGATAATATTGTTTCCCAAAAAAAAAATATTTTGGATAATATTATACGGCATATGTGTTACCCTTAGCGTTTTATAAATTTTATCAGTTCTTACAGCTTGCAAGTCACAAGATATTATATATTCGTTTTTAACTTTTTATAATTTGTTACTAAAGTTATAATTAAAAATAATCTGTTACATTAGAGTTATATTAAATAGTCATCTGTAAGACAGTTTTTCTCGAAAACTAAAAATATATAATCGTTTTTTGTTTAATCATTAATTAATGTTTTTATTAAAATTGTCCTAATGGAGCGGAGAGTGGATATTTTACAAATTGATTCTATTGCATGTCTCTTACCACATGATCAATCTGCCAAATTATCATCTCTTGCTATCACCATATTGTGTGTGTATATATATATATAGACAAATCTTCATATCTAGCCGGTCAAAAGGGAACTTCCGTCTGGCCGGTACCTTTTAGGGCCCTTACCGGTGAAATTTTTTGATAATTTTTTTTGATATGTTCTTTGAAGTCTAATTTATCCATACTAAATTTCAGCTGAAATTTGGTATAAGTAAACTAGACTAAGTGAAGAACATGCTCAAATTTTTTTTGTCAAAATTTCCACCGGAAAGGTTCGGAAATGCCCCTGGCCGGACGGCGGTTCCCATCAGATCGGCGGTAAAATGACTCTCTTTATATATATATATATATATATATATATATATATATATATATATATATATATATATATATGTGTGTGTGTGTGTGTGTGTGTGTCTGTCAACCAAATTTCATACTCTCCGCATTTTATAGTTTGCTACCCTTTCCTATTTGGGATGTATTTAAAAGTTTGCTACATTTTCACTTTTGATAAGTTTTTCCTTTAAGAATATTGAATCGCCCTTACTTTTTAAAACTTTTTATCTTCTCTTACCTACTTTTCCACTTTCTCTCCTACTTTTTCTACATTATTCATTACCTCTATTATTTTCTCCAAAAACATTGGGCCAAAAGCTATTGTAGAGAACATATAAATAAAGATAGTATGAAAATTCAATCGGGAAGTTAGGTAAATAATTATTGAAAAAATTGCATTTTAGGCCTAGAAATGTAACTTTTAGGCCTACCTTACTTGAACATTATCCTATATACACTTATCACAAACACATGCATATATATATTATATATATATATATAGAGGATGGTTCAAATAAAAAGTGATTTTCCCGTGCAAAGTGCGAAATTTGCACTTTTTCATGTTTCGCTTGCACGTTTTCTTGTTTACGTTGCACTTTTTCGCGGTATCGAAAACAATTGGGTTATTACAAAGCTGCCACCATCATTTTGGCTGAATTAAATTGCAACGATGAAAAAATGCAATGGAAACAAGCAAAAGTACAAGCGAAATATGCAAAAGTGGAAATTTCGCACTTTGCACGGGAAGACCACTTTTGTTTGAACTCTTTCCTATATATATATATATACATACATATACTCATCACACACATGCACCTTTATGTACATAATTAGCATATCAACAAAGAAAGATATGTCGTCACTTTTTCTCCTTCAAATGGAGGTAGTGCTTGCACATATCATCACATCTCCTATTGTCCAGCTCATCATACAACATAAGTATGGTGGCATTAAACTTCGTAATTTGCTAGTACATTACTACAATACTAGGTTCAAAGTATTGGCTTGGAAGTATAATTTGTATTGGTTTACCATTGCACAGATGTCTGCTTGCGCATGTTCTCATTGCAGCCCTACTGAACGCAATGAATTTTGTTAGTAAGATATTATTCCTTAAAATTTCATAACCGTTATTAGCTTATTATATCTTGCCAATGACCCATTTTGATTGTCATTAATGATTTTTAGGGAAACATTGATATTAAACTCATAGAACCGAACAACCAATATCAAACGTTAATTTCCACCTACCCACACCTTCCCTCTTAATGTCTTGTAGACAATAGGGCCCTCCTTCCTGTCTTCATCCACTTTCAAAATGATTATCCTCGCCTCTTTATCGTAGAGACCTAACTGTTTGAAGCTCACGGGCTTCAGGATGAAAACAACGCTAAACATTATTGTCATTAATGATTATGTTTTAAATTGTAATTAGTGAAGGATTATATATGGTCTCAATAATTAGAATTAGATAAAAGCTAAGGATAGCAATGATGGGATTTTTTTACTACTTAATATTGTAATTAATTTGTTATGATACACATTTTAGGAGGGCTCATAAACATGAATGTGTTCATGACTTCACACATGTCATGTCACAAAAATCATATGTGGGCTCTTCCTAGACCGTAACCACGAATTACTCTCAATACAATGAAATTACAATTGTGGGTTTGATTAGTGCCATAAAATTACAATCATATTTTAGCCCTTGAGTTGTTATGATCGCCGCATTATTGTTTCTACTCGTGGGTGTTGGTCTAGTATGAGCTTTCGAGAAGATCATTGGCGCACTGTTAGCTCTTTCTCTTATTAGGTTCGATTGTGGTATGATCCGTGAGGTAAAACTTGATTTTTACTTTTTAGCACTTGGTTTCTTAATTTGATTGTCTAAACAAAGTGGTTTGTAATTATATTTAGATACTAGTTCATAACATAGTTTTTTTTTTATGAATTTGCAGGTTATACTTGTATATTACATTCAAAAGGTTCTGCGGTATTTAGTGGGTTGTGTTGACACGGGATGCAACACATCCAAAGCCGTTCGGCCTTTTGCTTGCTTAGTAATATGCAATTGCTTAATGAAACGTAGTTCAAATAATTGGATCATAGTCTTCATTTTTTAGATGTCTTAGCTTTCATTGTTTTTCTTTTAGTTTATGTATCCAAAAGAAGTGGTTGCAGAAGAGATTTAATAGAATTTGATAAGCCCTTACGTTATATTTTAGAGGTATTTAAAGGAAGTAACATATATTTATTTTGTTATAGTCTCATTCTTCCATTTATATGTTTTACAACTTTAGTTTTGTACACACCATTAGTATTAGATGAGTCTTTTGATTTGTGGGACTATGAGCCCATTGTGGCATCAATGGTAGTCACTGTTTGTGTACTTTACTTAACCATCATTGCCACATTCTTTCTGGTTCCTCGTTTTAGACGAAAAGGGGTGTCGATAGGTTCTTAGTTTCTTACATTGCCACGTTCTTGCAAGTATATACTTCTTATTTTAATTTATTAGAGTATTAATTCATTGTTTGATAATGATGCTTTCAAGACATGGATTACATAACAACAACAAAATATTATTCATCAAGTTACGTAACTTTGAATGTCTAATTTGTAATGTTATCATTTTCATGTTGTAAGGTTACTATGGTTAAATTTCAACCCTCAAAAAAATTTGTCTGTGTTTTTGAGGGCCGAAGTTTAACCATACTAACCTTACAATATGAGAGAAAAAACATTAGAAATTAGACATTCAAAGTTACATAATTTGATGAATAATGTTTTACTAATTGTTGTTATGGAATACATGTCTTGAAAACATCATTATCAAATAATGAATTAGTAATCTAATTAATTAAAATAAGGTGTATATATCTGCAAGAACATGACAATGCAAGAAATTATCAGCACCGGTTTTCGTCCAAAAGTTTACCAGTAGCGGCTACCATTGATGTCACAATAGGCTCATAAACCCACAAATCAAAAGACTCTAATATTGATGATGTGTAAAAAATTAAAAGTGTAAAACCTATAAATAGATGAATGAGACTATAACAAAGTAAATTTACACTGCTTCCTTTAAATACTCCAAAAGTATCACGCAAGGGCCTATCGGGTTCTATTACATCCCTTATGCGTCCGCTTCTTTCGGATACTGAAACTACAAAAAAGAACTAAAGCCAAGATACCTACGAAAAATGAAGGTCATGATTCAATTATTTGAATTATATTTCACTATGCAATATCATAGTACTAAGGTAGCAAAAGGTCCAACAGCTTTGAATGTGTTGTATACTGTGTCAACAGAATCCACTAAATGCCGTATAACCTTTTGGATGTAGTATATGGATATAACCCGCAAATTCATAAAAAACAATTATGTTATGTACTAGTATCTAAAAATAATAACAGAAAATTTTGTTTAGACAACCAAATTAAGAAACCAAATATTAAAAGTCAAGCTTTACCTCACAGATCATACCACTACCGAACTCCATAAGAGAAAGGGCTAACAGTTTGCCAAAGCCAATGATCTTCTGGAAAGCCCATACTAGAGCAACACCCGCGAGTAGACAGAATAATCCGACGAGCATAACTACTCGAGGGCTAAAATTTGATTGTAGTTTTATGACACTAATCAAATCCACAATTGCTAAACACGACACGACAATTGGTATTAGAACCGATTAGGTTTTGTTATATTGACAATAATTCGTGGTTACGGCCTTGGAGGAGTCCGCATATGATTTTCGTGACATGGCATGCATGAACACATTTGGGCTTATGAGCCCTCCTAAAGTTTGTGTATAAGTACAATATTAAGTGGTAAAAAATCCCAACATTGCTACTGTTTTCGAAAATTTAAATCTAGTGGTGTTTCTATCCTTAGCTTTTATATAATAACAATTTAAACCATAATCATTAATTATAATTTAAAATATAATCATTAATGACTAATGTTTAGCGTCGTTTTCATCCTGAAGACAGACGATACTTGGGGTTTCTCTAGTTTTTTTCGATTGTAAATGGTTCCAATTTGTCCAACGCCTTTGTGTAAGTTAATACTAAGGCTTTGCAGTTAAGGTGAAAGTCGTAGAGGATGATTGTAGCGGTGATTGGGAGTGGCAGTAGCGGTGATTGTAGACCCATCGCACAGTTGAGTGCTTGGTAGCAGGGGCAACTGCGATTACAATAGGACTTTGGTACACGATGTTCATAATGGCAGTCCACTTGGGATTGGCCGTGAGCTTTGCATAACTAGGTCTCTACAATGAAGAGGCGAGTATAATCATTTTGAAATTGGAAGAAGATGGGAAGTGAGGGTCCTATTGGTTACAAGAAATTTAGAGGGTAGGTGAAAATTAAAGTTTGATGTTGGTTGTTCGGTTCTATGAGTTTAATAAAAGTGTTTTCTAAAAAATCTTTAATGCCAATAAAGAAGAGCCATTAGTAAGATATAACAAGCTAATAATGGTTTTGAAATTTTAAGGAATGATGATATCTTATTGACAAAATTCATTGCGTATCCATCAAGTAGGACTGCAATGAGAAAATGTGCAAGGCAATGGTAAACCAATACAAATTATACACCCTAGCCAATACCTTAACCTAGCATTGTAGTATAATACTAACAAATTTCTAAGTTCAATGCCACCATACCTATGTTGTATGATGAGTTGGACGATGGGAGAGGTGATGATATGTGCCAACATTACCTCCATTTGAAGGCGTAAAAGTGACGACATAGCTTTCTCTGTTGATATACTAATTATACATAAAGGTGCATGTGTTAGTGTGATGAATATATATATATATAGGAAAAATTGATAGTAATAATCCCTACTATTGGTGGTCCGCTCATAATAATCCCAACTATTGATTATTACACAATAATCCCAACTTTAGGGACCTTCCGCCAATAATGGTCCCTATGAATAAATTCTTGTAGTTTCTAAAGTGGATGGGGTGAGATATAACAAGTAATCCCTCTAAATAATCTCAACTTTTAATTTTTAAGCTTAATTTCTATTTAAAATTCACTTTTTATAGAGGTAATATATGGTCATGGACCATTATTGGCGGATAGTCTATATAGTTGGGATTATACAAAAATAATCAATAGTTGGGATTATTTTCAGCGGACCGGCAATAATTGGGATTATTATTTTCAATTTTTCCTATATATATATGTATGTATGTATTGTTTGATTAAAATTTCTGGCCGAGAGCATTTCGGGACGTTTCTGGTAGAATTGTTTGATTAAAATTTTTGAACATGTTTTTCATCATGTCTAATTTAGACGTACCAAATTTCAACTAAAACTTTAATTGAGAATGCCGTCAATTAATTGTTTGAAGATAACTGCGCAGTTAATATATATAAATAGCGCAGTATTTTTAGAAAATCATTTGACTGCCTTTCCGGTTGAATTTTCAGCTAGAATTTAGTATGAATAAATAAATTAGACTTCATGAAAAACATGCTCGAAAAATTTCATCGTACAATTTCACCGGCAAGGGCCTAAACAGTCTCGGGTTGACGATTCCTGTCAGGCCGGGGTTGACGGTTCCTGTCAGGCCGGCTGGACATGAAGATTTGTGGATATATTTATGAAGTGGTTCAAATAAGAACCATGCTTAACGTGGGAACGTAAGAACTATGCACTTTTAACACAATTTGGTGCACTATGAGTCTCATCTGTTTCGCTTTTAAAACTTCAGTTAATACGTGCCAACGTCAAATAAATGTGGTAATTGATTCATAAATATTTTATCAACCTGAAAATGTGGCAACGTATACATGTTATAATGCATCACATTTGTTTAAAAGTTGAGTTCTCACGTTCTCACGTTAAGTATGGTTCTCATTTGTGTGTGTGTGTACATATATATAATATACGTAGTATTATAATTTGGGGATAGTAAGAGATGATAATTTGGCTAAACGGCAGATCGATCTCGTGATAAGAGACATGCAAGAGAATCAATTTGTACAATATCCACTCTCCGCTCCTTTAAAAACAATTTTAAATAAAAACATTAATTAATTAAGCAAAAAAGCAATTATATACTTTTAGTTTTTGAGAAAAGCTGCCCCACAGAAGATTATATTAATATAACTCTAATGTAACAGATTATTTTTAGTTATAACTTAAGTAAACAAATCATAAAAGGTTAAAAATGAATATATAATATCTTGTGACTTACAAGTTTTAAGAACTGAGAAAATTTATAAAGTGTTGAGAGTAACACATATTCCGTATAATTTTATCCAAAATATAGGTGAAGAGGTATCATTTTCATTTCATTTTCATTTACCCAGTGCCCCAAAGGCTCCCACCTACGGTGGGTAAGGGGGATCGGATGTACGCATTCTAATCCCTGTACTAAAGCACAGAGAGACTGTTTCTGCATAGGCGAAGAGGTATATTGAAGTTTTTTAGTTAGGAAGCAAATTGACAATCCGGATGAAGTGATGAATAGTGTAAATAATTTAATGCGTCCGTAAATAAAATCTAGTCAACTAGAACATATAAATAAGTGTAAAATTTCTATCTAATGCATCTATTTATCACTTTATTTTCCTTTTTTATACTATGGTACGTTAATTCACAGTTCTACTCAATTCTTCCACGACTATCCTTCTCTACGATATGATAGCCGGCGTCGATACCCACCAACATGGAAAACGGCGGTGGGGGACTCCAGGGTTACTGGTAAATTAAGCGACCAAGCTAGTAATGCGCGTAGAAGGTCGAGGCTACCTTTGATTTCACGATTGAGTTTGTCTCCGGTGACCGGTGCTGGCCTCCTCCTTTGTTGGAGGTGAAATGTCCGTTGAAAGTGATGTTCGTGCTGATCGCCGTTAGCTGCAGTTCGGATCCTCCTGTAGAATGCAGGACTTGCTTCTTCTTGGAGGTAGTGAGACGAGCTATATATATATATATAATATGTGAGCGGATAGTGTAGTAAGATGCTTGAATCAATGGTTGTTTATGAAATATATAAGGATTGATTGAGTTGTGTACGCAATATATTGATACTGAAGAAGTAATGTGTGTTGCTTGGATGATGACTGGCTGCGGGTATAAAAAAGAGCTGAAATATGTTTAAGACTTTAGTGTAGTAAGATGCTTTAATGACATGTTTAAGACTGTCTTCTCGTAAAAATCCTTTTCACTATTTTAAAATACTTTGGAGTTGAAATATTGTTGCATATTTTTGATCACCACATTGATTTGGGGGGTGGGTGGAGCCCAAATAATACTATAATAGTTTCCCAACAAATGAAAAAATCATTCCTTTTTACATATTGTAATTGTTCTCAAATTTGTGAAAATCACACCTTAAAGGCTTTTAAAGTCTCACCAATTCACGAATCTCTATGTTGAGTTTCAAGTTTTGTTATTAAATAGTCTATTAAATTTTTTTAGGTTCGAACTGCAATCGAACCGGCGGTTCCCGGTTCCCAAATACACAAAACCGGAACCGGAACTGGAACCTTGTAGGTCCGGTTCTAGGTTGTTGGAGCCGGACGGGGCTGTCCCTGAATCATTTTCAGGAGTGACTGCACTTGAACTTCAACTCTAGAAAGGAAGAAGACCTTTGCAAATTAATTTGGGGTTGCTGGGGCTTATGGTGTGAGTGAAATCAGAGAGTTTGCAAATCTCAAGTGCAGCACGCCGGTGTGTTGACACTTTTTCAAGGCAGTCCGAGATGATTGGAGTGGCCTCGGTTGGATTCTTCGAGATGATGCTGGTGCCTTTATTGCAGCGGCAGCAACGCCATGGCCGGGGAAGTTGACTTTGATGGAGGCTGTAATGATGGGTATTAGGGAGACACTTAGCTGGCTAAAATTACACGGGTGGGATTTTGTGGACGTTGAGTCCGGTGCATTGCAGGCCTTATAAGAATTTCTTTGTGGAAATATCCCGAGAAGTCCACTTTTCCAAAATGCATTTCATTTATGTCCTCTAATAATATACTTTTCATATTTAACTTTCAAAAATAGCCAATCGGTTAGATCTCCGATCAAATCAATATGACTCTGTTTTCTTCGTGGTTTTCTCTCCCCTCTTCCTTTCCCAGATCCGCCTTCCTTCGATTTTCTCATTCTGATAGGCCTTCACTTCCACAACGGCATGACATATCTCGAAGGCTTAATCAGACTCCCTAGGAGAGCAAGTGAGTGCATGGAGAGACTTCCGAATCACTTCTCCGGGAAAGGTATTTCATGGCCAGGACTGGACATGGCCGATGGAGCGGTGTACGGATTTCTCGTTTCTGCGTCGTCAAGCACCAAGTGATCGATTTGATGGTCTCCAAACTAGGAACAGAGAGCAAAGACATCCATAGGTTTTTGATGCAGATCAGAGAGTTAATCTTCTTCTAGCATTTAAGCAAGAGCTTCCTTAATGGAGGGCATATTTTAATCCCACCATCTATTTTGTTGACATGACAATGCATTTTTTATCAATCCATTTTCTTATTGGAGATGCTCTAAGCTGGTCGCCCCAGCCCACGGATGTGGGCCCATCCCGTCCACGCCGCCGGTAAACAATCCAGGGCCTAAGGCCCTGATCTTCCTCGATCGCTGGCTCCTCAGGAGCGATCTGCTGCTCTGTATCAACTTCATCCTCCCTCGGAAGAACCTTGTCCTCAAGGTTGAAGTCTGGAAATTGGCCCCGAAATCTTGCTTTATCCATCCATGTAGCATCATCAGTTGACTGCCCTGCCCATTTGACTAATAGCTCTTCTTCCTTGTCATTTTTCTTTCGTGTTGCCAGAATCTCTTCAGGCTCAAAAATTGGCCCAACTGGTAACTCTAAACTTTCTGGTAAGTTACTTTCAACCGGATGATCTCCAACTACCCTTCTCAACTGAGAAGTATGAAATACTGGGTGAATACGACTAGTTGGCGGTAGTGCAAGACGATAAGCAGTAGGTCCAATGCGTGCTTCAATTAGAAAAGGTCCATAAAACTTGGCCGAGAGCTTATTATGTGGCTGGCGGAAAAGAGTGGTTTGTCGGTGTGGTCTAACCTTTAAGAATACCTTGTCCCCTACCTGGAAAGTTACGTCTCGGCGATGCTTATTGGCCTGGGTCGCCATGCGTTGTTGTGCAATTTGCAGATTTTCTTTAAGGCGCTTTAACATGACGTCCCGACTTCCCAGTACATCTGCCACGGCTGCCACCTTGCCCTCTCCGGGAAGATATTGCCGAATTGTGGGGGGTGGCCGCCCATAAACCACCTCAAATGGGGATATTCTTGCAGCCGTTTGAAAAGCAGTGTTATACCAATATTCGGCCCACGGTAGCCAACGTATCCACTGCCTTGGTTGTTCGCAAGTAAAACACCGCAAATATGTCTCTAATACTCGATTCAATACCTCCGTTTGGCCATCGGTTTCCGGGTGGTATGCCGAACTAAACTTTAATTGCGTACCCGACAAGGCAAAAATCTCCTTCCAAAAAGCACTCACAAATAGAGAATCTCGGTCACTTACAATTGAGCGAGGAATGCCATGCAATCTAACTATCTCCTGGGCGAATGTTTCTGCCACCGAACGTGCTGTGATAGGGGCCTTGAGTGCAATGAAATGCTCATATTTGGATAGACGGTCTACCACCACCAGAATAGATGTGTGTCCTTTTGATTTTGGTAAACAAGTGATGAAGTCCATGGATATATCTTCCCAAACCAGGTTGGGAATCGGCAGGGGCTGCAGCAGTCCTGCTGGTGATGCGGCCTCGTATTTTACCTTTTGACAGACCAAACATTGAGCGACATAAGCTCGCACCCTACGGAACATTCCTCTCCATGTTACATTCATGGCCAGTCTTCGGTAGGTCCGATAAGCTCCTGCGTGGCTTCCCGTCGGCGTGTCATGGAATTCTTTTAAAAGGAGAGGAATCCATTTTGAGTCTGAAGCCAGCACCAACCGTCCTTCGAAGATCAGCCTTCGTCCTTTTAATTCATAGCCCGGCATACTATTCGGATCGGCCTCCACTGCCTGTATAATGTCCCGCAAGTTGGTATCATTCCGTTGCTCCTCCTCTATGTCAGCCAATCCTATCCATTCTGGTATGCTAATTGCTGCCAATTCTGCCTCTTCGCCTCTTCTAGACAAAGCATCCGCAGCCGCATTTGAAATTCCCGTTTTGTACTCGATGTCAAAGTCATAGCCAAGCAGCTTGGCAACCCAAACCTGCTGGAAAGGCGTTGCAATTCATTGGGTGAGTAGATGCTTAAGGCTTCGATGATCCGTGCGCACGATAAACTTTCTTCCAATTAAATATGGCCTCCAATGTTGCACGACTAAAGCTAGTCCCATCATCTCCCGCTCGTAGGCTGATTTAGACAGTGTTCTATCAGCCAATGATTTACTAAAATAAGCAATAGGCCTCCGTTCTTGCATAAGTACCGCCCCAACACCGATACCTGATGCATCACATTCCACCACAAATTGGCGGTCAAACTGGGGCATGGCAAGCACTGGTGCCTCGGTCAAGGCCTTCTGAAGTTGGCGGAAGGCTCTCTCGGCCTCTTCCGTCCATTGAAATCGGTACAAGGCCTCCTTTTTTAAAAGGTTTGTAAGTGGACGTGCAATTAACCCATACTCTCTTACGAACCTTCGGTAATAACCAGTCAACCCCAGAAACCCCCGAATTTCCCGTACAGACTTCGGCCGGGGCCACTCTACCACCGCACTAACTTTGGCAGGATCCATAGCCACCCCTGCCTGAGATATGATGTGTCCCAAATACTCCACACGTGGCTGGCCGAAACTACACTTCTTCCTATTGGCTCTGAACTGATGCGCCTTCAAGATACTTAACACGTGATCCAACTGCTCCCGGTGTTCGGCCCATGTTTTGCTGTATACCAAAATGTCATCGAAAAATACCAGCACGAATTTTCTCAAATAGGGCCGGAACAAATCATTCATGATCGCTTGGAAAGTAGCCGGCGCGTTAGTTAACCCGAATGGCATCACTCGAAATTCATAGTGTCCGGTGTGAGTCCGAAAAGCGGTCTTATGCACATCAGTTTTAGCCACCCTGATCTGGTGATACCCGGAGCGCAAATCAATTTTAGAAAAAACCACAGCTCCTGCCAGCTCATCCAACATAACTTGAATCACCGGAATGGGGTATTTATCTGGTATAGTCGACTTATTTAGTTCCCTGTAATCCACACAAAAGCGCCAGCTGCCATCTTTCTTTTTTACTAACAATACCGGACTGGAGAATGGACTGGTACTGGGCTGAATGATGCCAGCCTGAAGCATCTCATCAACTAATCTCTCGATCTCATCCTTTTGTAAATGTCCGTATCTGTACGGCCGAACCGAAACTGGTTTCGCCCCGGGAACTAACTCGATCCGGTGGTCTCTTGAGCGTTGCGGTGGCAGCCCTTGTAGGTCGCTAAATATTTCTGCGTATGTTCCCAGAATATCCTCCAATGTATCTGCCGTAGCACCCACCATTTTGCTAGCTTCGCGGATGAGGACCACTGCACCAAACTCCTTATCGGTTGTTTTAAGAAGAGAACGTAAGCTCACTGCATTCTTACACATGGAAGGATCCCCTTTTAACTCGACTTGCTTGCCGTTAACCTTGAACTGCATGGTTAACTTGTTCCAGTTTGTTCGCACTTCCCCTAGCGTTGCTAACCACGCAACCCCTAGTATGAGGTCCACTCCAGCTAATGGAAATACGAAACAATCTGTTTTGATAGCACATCCCGGCAAGCTTACGGGCAGCTGACGGCATACTCCTTCGGATTCTTGCCTGTGCCCGTCTCCCAATTGTACTCCAAATTTACCAGTCTTGTCCGGTGTGAGGTGCAGTAACGAAACTAGTGAGGACGATACAAAATTATGGCTAGCCCCACTATCGATTAGCACTGTGACGGAGCACCCTTTGATGATCCCGCGAAGCCTCATTGTCTGGGGACTAAAGATTCCAGCCATGGCATACACCGGAAAGTCACTGTTTTCGCCATCAGGGGGTTCTTCGTAAAGTGGCAGCTCTTCCTTCCCCGTTATTTCGCAATAGTCGTGCTGCTGAAAATCAAATTCTTCGTCCTCCTCTGCAAGCATTACCCTTAATTGTTTAAAAGGGCAATCGTGACCCGGAGTGAACGGCTTCCGGCATTTAAAACATAATCCCTTGGCGCGCAATTCGTCTAGTACCTTTGTGGGCAGTCGGGTAAATCGGGAACGTTCCGTGGTTTGCCCGGAAGAACCGGTAACTGCTGCGGCCGCGCGTGATGTGGGTCCCATCGGCTGACCCGTGACCCTTGGTATGCTGCCACTGGGATTACGCGAGCTGCTGCTGCTGCCCGTACTCGGGAAAAACCCCGGGTTTGACCTTGGGTAAATACTGGGGCGTGATCCGGAAGAATATTGATTCGCTCCCCCTTTTCCACCATTCTGAATTAATAGCTTATGTTCCACTCCGTGGGCCAATTCCATAGCAGTTTCTAGACAATCTGGACGAAGTAAACGCAGTGAGCACTTTATTTCTTCCTTAAGCCCGTTCATATAGTACCCCATGTAGTGATCGTCGGTCAATCCGGGAACTTGGCTGGCTAATTGGACAAAAAGAATATTGTAATCTTCCACTGTTCCGTCTTGTTTGACTCCAGAAAGACGTTCAAATCGGTTTCCTTGGTATCGGGAATCAAATCTAGTCACTAGGGCTTGTTTGAAGTCGTCCCAGCATAGATTGGGTTTGCGTGATCTCAGCCACGTCACCCAGTAAAGTGCTCCTCCTTCCATGGCCACCATAGCGGCAGCCACCTTTTTTTCCGGTAGGGTTGCCTGTAACTCAAACTGCTGCTCCACCCAGGCTAACCAACCGATCGGGTCCCCACCATCAAACGTGGGAAGTGGCGTCGGAGTGGAAGTGCGACCTTCCCCGTCGCTATGCGGCACGATCAGCGTGCTGATGTGGGCACCCACCTCGTCGCCGGTCGGTGATTTAGGCGGAATTAACGCCTTTGTTATCGCGGCCAGAGAGGACGCGATCTCCTCCAGTTTCGCCCCGTGTTCTCCGAGTGTTAGGTTCATTGTTTCTAGTTTCGTACCATGATCGGCGAGAGTCTGGTTCGTCCGGATCTGTTCGGCCCCCCAAGCGGGCGACCTCTTCTCCTATGCGACTTTGTTCAGTTTCCAATTCTTGCAACCGTTCACTTTGAGATCTTGTCGTCATTGTGGCGGGACGGGATCCGGCAGGTCGGACCAAATTGATAAGGACAGAAAATAACAATCAACGGTAGCAACCGTTGCCTAAAGCATATAGCTTAAACACACAAATTCTTATTGAAAAGCATAGTTTGAATAACCCTCTTAAGGGGTATAAATAGACTACATGTCCTAATTAAGGTAAAACTCCTAAACAACTCATACTAGGAAATAAACTCAGTTTAGGAAACATACTAAAAATTAATAACTAATTTAATTAAGACCATAATAATTCAGCCACTAAGCTGGTCGCCCCAGCCCACGGATGTGGGCCCATCCCGTCCACGCCGCCGGTAAACAATCCAGGGCCTAAGGCCCTGATCTTCCTCGATCGCTGGCTCCTCAGGAGCGATCTGCTGCTCTGTATCATGGACAAGGGATGATTTCACAGAGTTGAGCAGAGTCCATGTTATGAAGATTAAGGTAATCACACATTCACACTAGCAAACGATTATTGTTCAAAAATTGACCTACCGAGAAGAAAAAAACTGATTGAGCCAATCGCAAATTCACAAACCAAACACAGATTCATAGATTCGAAAATTTAAATATTTAGATGATTGTTGATGCATATATTGACTGTGTTATAATATGTAGATGATTGTTGGATTTGTTGATGCTTGACAATTTTCCTAATGTTGATGCCTTTTAGCATTTCCTAATTAGGTGACTTCATATATGAAAATATTTATTGTTTTGCTCTAATCGTATTGTGTCAGATACTCAGATGTGGAACTATTGAAACATTACTTGTGCGTTTTGATAGAATAAATATCACTGAGTGGTGTAAGTTTGAAAACAAAGTGCTAGTTCATATAAAAAAGAGCAGCTAGTGAAAAAAAAAACTCATCAATGAACCTCTTCATGTGCAGGCAAAAATAGAGACTCATGTTAGTGTTGTTTCCATCATGAGGATGCCTAGATTTTTCACCTCCTACAAGTTCCTATCTACTCTTTTAGTAGTCAATAACATTCAGAAGTAAGCAGGTCCTTTGAAATTCTCTGTCACGGTTCTAGCATGTATGCCTTTGTATGATATTCTTAAGAAGGGTTGTATTCTTTCACAGGGAGAGCGCGACGTACAACAGGAGATACCCATCCCCTACCGACAAAGGAAATGAGCAGCCACGAGGCTCAGTTGCCTAGAGAATGGATGTATTGATGAAGTCATTGGAATCTTTTGAAGCTGTCATATAATAATGGAATCTTTAGCTAAGGTATCCTGGCTAGGGTAGTGGGTTTAGGAATTTATAAAATTAAAAAGTGGAAAAACAGAAGGAAAAGAAACAAATAATCTGTACTTGGGATTAAAAATAAGACGTGGCCTTACCTAGAAAACAAAAAGATATTCTTAAGAAAACATATTATAATTTGTGTACTCTATAGCATAACATACTTTGGTAGTGATAATATAACTAAAAGATATTCATTTCTAGACTCAAACATCCTTGTTCTTCTTTTGATTAGTGTGGGATGATATTTGAATCTTTTTAATATTTTACATCTTTGTTGTAGCCAATAAAACCACTGGAATTAGTTAATGCTAGTATTTTTTAAACATGATTACATGATTATCCTGTGTTTATAGTAAGTACTTGCTGGGCACCATGATATATTCACTGGGATTAAAGCTACGTGCAGTTAGTAATGTATTTTCATAGTTTGATGAGCCAAGTTATTTAATAATTATGCTGCAAGTGTATTGCTCAAAATTCATATTTCATATTTGAATTGATTGGTGATGTCATTGACACTTTTTTGCCTTTTTTTATTGTTCCTTTCTCAAATTGATTTTACACTTTTGTTTGTTTTATGATATTTGAAAGCACACTAAGAAGACAACTTAGCTTGCATACTGATATAAGCTTGCATTTGTGAGCCCACACTAGATCTTAGCTTGCATACTGATATTTATGAATAGCAGCATTAGTATAAGATCATAACTAGATGTGATAGATTGGGTTGTCAAGAATCACTTAAAGCAATGGCCAAAAAACATGACAATGGTACCCCTGGTGGTAGGGGTGCAAATGAGCCGAGCCGCTCGTGAGCCGCTCGCGAGCCGCTCGGTCAAAGCTCGACTCGAGATCGGTCAAACTCGAGCTCGAGCCGGCTCGTTAAGCAGTCGAGCCATAAATGAGCCTATTAATTTTAGGCTCGTTGGCTCGCGAGCCGGCTCGCGAGCCTAGTTTTATATATGTGTATTTTTTTATTTTTATATATGTGTATATTTATATTAATATATATATATATAGATAGATATATATATATATTTTAATATGTTAAATTTTTATATACGTGTATATTTATTTTAATACTCCCTCCGTTTTTATTTAATCTTCACACTTTGACTTCACACAAAATAAGGAAAGAAATTTGACTTTACTGTAGAGTACACTGTTGAGCCACTGTTTGGCACTGTAGAGACACTGTTTGACACTGTTGAGACACTGTTTGGCACTGTTGAGACACTGTTTGACACTGTTTTGATGTAGATTTCTTTGCCAAAAAAGAAAATAAGGAAGTGTGAAGTTTATTTTAGACCGTTCCAAAAAGGAAAGTGTGAAGTTTATTAAAAATCGGAGGGAGTATATATAATATATTAATATACAATATAAATTAATATATATATATAATACCGATTCATAGATGTATATATATGAGGACCGGGGAGATATTATTAATGATAAAGTAATTTAACAAAAATAACCAACGTTTCATCCACTATTTCTTCATGGTTTGGCCACTTTGATTTATATTAGAAGTACAACTCGGTGGAGACTTGAAGTTAGGATTATATGTTGTTTATTTTCCCGTAAGTTTTTGTTGTTGGGCATGTAAATTGCAATTTGCAAATGTTAAGCACAAATATTTAAAGATTGTTTCATACTTGAGCTCGAGTTCGAACCCGAACTTTCGAGCTAATTGAACTTGTAACTTTTGAACGAACCAAAATTGTCGAGCCTTATCGAGCCTTTTCGAGCCTAATCGAGCCAGGTTAATATTTGCGAGTCGAGCTCGAGCCCGAATTTTTTAAGCTCATTCGAGCCGAGCTCGAGCCTATATAAACGAGCTCGAGCTCGAGCCTATATAAACTCGAGCCAATACAACATAATCGAGCTCGAGCTCGAGCCTATATAAACTCGGGCTCGGCTCGGCTCGTTTGCACCCCTACTGTAACACCCCCATTTTCCCTCCCAAAATAATACTTGAAATAATAGATTTATTGATAATAAACTTGATTTATTCATTCAAAATAGATAAAAAGTTCTGCAGCGGAAATATCATTAAATGGGAAATGGGTGTTACCGCCACATCCGGTCATCTCTTAACCGAATGCACAGGCAATCCCAAAACAAAACAAAGTAAAACAAATATTTGACATAATTAAAATGTTTATTCTTGACTACGTTTTTCTAAGGCATCTCTAGTCCGCTCTCAGGCGCATGCAATCATCAATCAACATAGTCATCATTACCTGCACAAATAAAGTGCAGAAAACAAAACAAAGGAAAGGAAACAAAAATTAGCTTTAGAGCTAAGTAAGTACTACCCAACCCCGTAAAATAATCAGGTTTGGAGAAAAATAGTTTTTCATATAATACTATATAAAAATGACACACTCCACTAAAATTCTTTTCTCTTTGATATTTCTCAAAATCACTTCTTTAATAAAGTCCTCAACTTTTCTTTGAAAATACTATAGTAACTCTTCTCTTAGAATTTCTCAAAATTCACTTCTTTTCTATCTTCCTAGTAATTTAGAAGGGCGGTGCTCAACACTGGTTGAGCCCGGTGGTTACGTTGTTATGTACGGCCACCCCGAACAATGCCGGTACCTCAACTGCTCTTGTGGAAACGAAACGACTACCTTAAGTGTGCACACCCCCTAAAAGGGATTCCAAGCCCTCCGAGTAGTAAGTCGTCACGAGTAATCGGGACTCAGTCTACCAACTACCCCACCTTTAAAATTCTTGAATGATTAGGGACTACTACTACTATAACTTCTTCTTAAAAGGGATCATAGATCCAATTGTCACTTCAAACTCAAACTGTACTTCTTAGTAGTAGCAGCCTTAATCACCCTCCACATTTATCCGGATGTGGAAAACCGACACCACGGATTTCTCCCGGGTGCTCACTTCTTATGAAAACGTAAATTTTATCTTGACTTTAAATATACTTCCAAAAATTATTTCTCAATCTCTCTAAATAGTCTCAAAGGTATTTAAAAATATTTAATACCCAAAAGTACTTCGTTTTCACTTCTCAAATACCATAGATCTAATATCTCCTCCAAATCACATACACATAATTCAAAATTCACACTTAATCACAAAATGCATAATAAGCATATAATACGAGGAAACAATTTTGGATCGGCAGAGAAACTTACCTTAAGTCCTGATGCTCCTAGTTCTCCTCCTCTATTCCGGTCTCTAAGTAATCACCTTATTAATTAAGATGATAAAATTTAGACACTTATTTTATTCTTAATTCTTTACTGGATTTCTCCTTTGTATATATACTATTCGAATTTAATTATCATTTTGTCTATTCAACTTTAGATTTTTCATTAAATATTAATTAATCACTCATATTATTCAATTCATACCACTTTGATTTTCAATTTGCCGTAATATTATTATTTACGTACTGTATTCCATTCATTATAGTTTTATTAATTAATGTAATATTCGAGTATAATTATGTTTATCCCTGAACTATATTCTAATACTGGTTAAAATATTCAAATATCACAATTACTTTGATTTATATTAATCGTCATTAGGTATAGTTACTAATATAATCTAAGTCTTATAAAATGTACGAGATATATACTTATTATTCAAATATCCGAATTATGAATTAAATGTTGTACTATCTTACCGTAGCATATCCAAATTATAAAATATGCAGTAATTATTTTAATAGACTATGATGAACTATTAATTCAACAGTTCTAAAATAGTAATAGATCTAACTAATAATTCATTTATTTTTAATTTCCGTTTATTATTATATTTTTTTTTTTACTACTTAAAATCAACTAATCTTATTACATCATGAAATTATCCAAATTATAGAGTGACGTTTTATTTAAATACTCATTAACAGTCTAAACAGCGATTTTATACTTGAACGTTTCCATTCCGGACTTTATTTGCAGGTGGTTTATCGAATTTATCATTTTTCTTATATTATTAATTACTACTCTGGTTGTTAAAATTACAATACCATTATATGATATATGAGTTTGGTACTTAAAAGTAATCGGTCCAGATTTATAGAAATTGACCAAGGTTATTAATACCTATAGCTTATATTTAATTTTGTTATTAAACATTCAGCCTAGTTTATTCGCATGAACTCCGTACGTACTACTCCCTACCTAAATTAACTTATTCATTGTCTTCATCGCACAATCACCGGAAAACACAAGAGGTAGTCAGCTTACCTTATTGATGACGGAATAATTGGAACGGTGGCGGCTGAGGACGTCCTAGGTCGGCCTGGTAGCACGGCGGCGGTCTGGCGGCAACAGCTAGTAGCTACTCTTCAAACCGTGAAACCAGCCCGGCGGCCACTCCGGTGAGCGATTTCTCCCTCTTCCGGCGACCGTTTCTTCTTCCGTCACTCTCGTTCTCTTTCTCTTACACTCACCGAAGGTTTAAGATGGTTTTTAGCTCTAGTTTTGCCGAAGCGCAAGTAGCTTACATATGCGTATATATGAGTGTATAGCTAATTAGCTATACGTAAGTATATGCGTTGTTTGAGGTGTGGAGGTGTTTAGTATGAAGGTTATGTATTTATAGGCCCAACCCGAAGGCTTCGTTGTTCTAGCTGGTAGGTTGGTGCAGATTGCATCGTTGGTTTATCTTATCAGCATCTTTGTACGCATATGGGTTTGCTGGTCGTTGTTGTAGCAGGATGATGCCCAATTACCCATGTATATATCTTATCATTATATTTTCTTTTAGGGCTATGTATATTATTGATTTCCGCAGGTGCGTGTACTGGCCTTGTGTAGCTCGTATCTTTTGTTCTTATCTGGAGTTACTTACGCAGAACATGGGTTGTGGGTATTCAATCATATGGGAACCCATGTGGTTATATACTACTCTGTAGCTTATTTTACCTCTGTGAATAAATTTATGGTGACATGGTGTAATCCTAATATGTATGTGAGTTCATGTATTACGGGGTTATTATTTGAGTTTGAAAACTCGAACTTTTCATGTTGTTACTCAATTAGTGAGATTTTCTACACTTTATAATGTCTTTTTTTTTTGTATAATTATTATTGTTACAAAACATCACTCTATTATTTAACTCGAAGTCTTAAATGATCAATTTCCTTATTATAAGAATGTCACTTTTGCAACATTTTATCTGATTAAAAAAAATGTCTCTGATGTTAACATTGTATCGGGTTCACTCAATTCTTAAAATGTCAATTTCTTGACATTTTATCTGACTAATAAAGTTATTCATTTTATTTAAAATTTTCAGAGTGTCACACCTACCCCTGGGGCATGTGTTGTCTCTAAGGTCTTTCTATTGTCTCTTTTACTTAGGCATGGCCTCGGTTCGGGCCGCCCGGCCCGGGACCGGCCCGACCCGCTACTGTGCGGGCCCGGCCCGGCCCGGTTTTCCGGGTCCGGGTCCGGTTCGGGCCGGAGGCCCGGGGGGTGGGGCGGTTCCGGGCTCGGTTCATGGTTTTGACGGCCCGGCCCGGCCGGTTCGGGCCCGGGTCCGGGCCAAATCTATTTTTTTTTTTAATTTTTTTCATTTTTTTCGGCTGTTGGGCTTGGGCTAGCTGTTTAGGCCGGTTTGGGGGGGGTGGGGGGTGGGAGGGGGGGGGGGAAGAAAGGGAAAAAAAAAAAAATTAAACCGGGTGGCCCGACCGGCCCGACCGGCCCGGCCCGGCCCGGACCCGGGACCGCCCTACCCCGGTTCGGGCTCGGGCCTGCTATTACTGAACCAAGGCCCGAGGCCCGAACCGGCCCGATTCAGTCCACCCCTACTTTTACTTCTATGCATCAAGATGACAGTCTTCTTTTACTATAAATAAAGTTTGGGAGTATTTTCAAAGACTCATGTCGTGAGTGATAATTACTCGGTTAGTTCCATTTTGCTTTGGATCCTTGTAATAATTGATTCTACATGTATGATGGTGATTGTGTTCTCATGCCAGGCCCATAAAACAGAGTACATGATGAAGATGATGATCATAAGATTGGGATGGGGATCATTAAGGAAAATGAAGATTAAGAACCAAAGAGCAGAAGAAATTATAAGACCAAAGCTAAATAATATGATATATATATATATATATATAGAGCTATATGAGCACTCTTCCGGTCAGGAATTCCTGACCGGAACCGCCGTCCGGACGGCGGCGTTTGGCCGCCTTCCGGGTGGAATTTTTTGATGAAAGTTTTATGACATGTTCTTCATCAAGTCTAGTTTATCCACAAAAAAATTCAGCCAAAAACTCATTCGGGAAGGTCGTCAAATGATTTTTGCAAGTTAACTGGTCCGGAAAATACATATTCCGGACGAGTTAACTTGAAAAAATCATTTGACAACCTTCCCGATTGAGTTTTTGGCTGAATTTTTTTGTGGATAAACTAGACTTGATGGAGAACATGTCATAAAAATTTCATAAAAAAATGTCACCGGGAAGGAGGCCAAACGCCACCGTCCGGACGGCGGTTCCTGTCCGGAATTCCGGACATGAATAAAATTCTATATATATATATATATATATATATATATAGAGCTCTTCTCATCAGGCCGGCCTGACGGGCTGCCCCGTCCGGCCGAGCCCGTTTGGGCACCTTTCCGGTGGAATTTTTTGATGAAATTTTTTGAGCATGTTCCTCATCAAGTCTAGTTTGTCCATACCAAATGTCAGCTCAAAATTCGATCGGTAAGGTCGTCAAATGATTTTTGCAAGTTAACTGGTCCGGAAAATACATATTCCGGACCAGTTAACTTGCAAAAATCATTTGACGACTTTCCCAATCGAATTTTGAGCTGAAATTTGGTATGGACAAACTAGACTTGATGAGGAACATGCTCAAAAAATTTCATAAAAAAATTCTATCGGGAAGGTGCCCAAACGGGCTCGGCCGGACGGGGCAGCCCGTCAGGCCGGCCTGATGAGATGATTTCTCTATATATATATATAGAAATCATCTCATCAGGCCGGCCTGACGGGCTGCCCCGTCCGGCCGAGCCCGTTTGGGCATCTTCCCAGTGGAATTTTTTGATGAAATTTTTTGAGCATGTTCCTCATCAAGTCTAGTTTGTCCATACCAAATTTCAGCTCAAAATTCCACCGAAAAGGCAGTCAATAAATTCTTGAAACTTACTGCACTTTATATATGCGCAGAATGTGCAGTAAGTTTCAAGAATTTATTTGACTGCCTTCCCGGTGGAATTTTGAGCTGAAATTTGGTATGGACAAACTAGACTTGATGAGGAACATGCTCAAAACATTTCATTGAAAAATTCCACCGGGAACCGCCCCAAACAGTAAAGTTCGGACGGCACCTCCCGTCCCTCCGGATGGACCTGAGCATTCCTCTCTCTCTCTCTCTCTCTATATATATATATATATATAATAATAATAATAATAATAATAATAATAATAATAATAAATTAAAATAATAGATCGAATTATATACTTGTTGTAATACTTTTATATGTTGTTTTTGTTGTTTTTTGTTGCACCATAGTTGTTTCTTTTTGTTGCATCGTGTTGCATATTGTTTATTGTTGATTTTGTTTTTGTTGTTGTTTATTTAGGTTTCTATATGCATCTTTGATTTATCTTTGGAATAAAAATGGTGTATGTATAGAAGCACTTAAATTGATATTTGTGAGTTTATTAACATTAAAAAAAACATGAAATATGAAGAAATAACTGGAAAAAAATTATCAGATTTATCAACAAATGGAAACATAAAGAAACAATAAAATCAGGATAATAATAGTAAGTCAAGTTTAAAACTTTTTTTAAAATACTAAAATAATCAGATACAGCTATGCATAAAAACACATAAAATGACAAATTTAAATTTGAATAAATAAAAAGAAACATAAAACAACAATAAGAAACAAAAATGAAAAAGGTTATCAACAAAGAGAAACACAAATAAACAATATGCAACAAAAGTAACAATTAAATTATAATGATGATAAAATAATAATATTTCCCAGGTTCGGGGTTTTTTAATTTTACATGCCTTTTAGTTCACTCTAGTTTTCGGTTTTAAATAATTCAAAGAATTTTATTTTCTATTTTTATATCCTTTTTACAATTATTTTATATTTTCTTAATGTTTTTAAACTGAATACTATTAACTGTCTTTTTAGTTGCAACAAGAAAAATTTATACTATTCATGTACTCTACTTTGGTTTTATTTTATTTATTAATATATGAAGATTGTTTTTTTGAAAGTTATTGTTGAATCCGTCTCATTACAAAATTTCATAATCGGAATTTTAACTTTTTTTACTAATAGAGAGTTAATTATAATGATGGTCATAGTTGTGCATTGACAAGTGTGAAAATAAGAATGTTGTAACTAAAAAAGAACAGTATATATTACTTTGAGATTTTTTTATGTTCTTAGATCGTAGAATTTGTATTCTTAATTTTTTTTACAAGTGTTTTTAGTTTAAAATGTATTTTTACAATTTCCAACATTTTTAACTAATTTAAATATTTATCTTCTTTCTAGTTTTGTATTTCTTCAATTTTCATTTCGTTTATTTTACATTTTTCTGATTTATTTTTTTTAATTTATATCAGTTTTGTTTTATTTTTAAAATTGGATATACAAGTATCCATTTTTTTCTTTTTTATTATGCATTTTTAGAAGTTATTATTTTCGTTTTTTTGTTTTTCTTGATTTTCTAATTTAATATTTAGTCAACTGACTTTTATTTATTTCTAGTTATTGTCATATTTCAGAATTTTAATGAATTCTAACATTTTTTCTATCCAAAAACAAAAAATTGAGTAATTTCTATAGTTAAGAATCCAAACTTTGTTAGTTATCTTTTAGTTTTAAAATTTGATTGACAATGTTTCAATTATTCATTTTTTATGCAATTGTTTTTGAAATAATTACATAAATATGACCAAAATAAAGATGGTTTACAATAATATGACTAGTTACTAGAGTATTAATGAAATTATAGTAATTCATGTTCAAGTTTTGAACTTAAGTTACTACAACACTACGTTGTAGTAATAAATAGTCATATTTGTGTAAATAAGTTTTATTTTAGTAATATTCTTGTAAAAACCCCATTTTTTTTTTTGAGTTTGATTTTTTCTTTGTTATGTAATTTGATTTTTAGTTTTTGATCTTTACTGTTTTCTAGTTATTATAATTTTTTACTAATTTTAGTTCTTTTCCTTCCTATTTTCATTTTCTTACATTTTTTGAATTTCAAGAAGTGCTTCTTTTTTCGTTTTTAAACTTTTAACTTTTAAAATCACATACTTATACGTAGTATGTTCACTTTTATTATTAGTCTATTATTTTCATTATTTCAACATTTATATAAAGGGGTTTTTACATAAATATTACTAAAATAAAACATATTTACATAAATATGAATATTCATTACTACAATGTGGTGTTTTGGTAACTTAAGCTCAAAACTTGAACACGAATTACTATGATTTCATTACTACTTTACCCACTAGTCATATTCTTGTAAATCATCTTTATTTTGATCATATTTATGTAATTATTTCTTATATAAATTTCTACATTTTTTTCTAGTTTTGATTTTAAAAACAGGAGCCGAGTGATTTGTTCAATTTCTATTTGTTTTGTAGTATCATAAGAAAATGAAAAAATTATTTGCTATTTTACGTTTTGCAGTGTTTTTCTTAAATATACACATTTTAATCATTTTTACTGTTCATTTAATTTTGAAACTTTTACAATTTATGTTATCCCAGGTTTCATAAAATTGTACTCCAGTAACATTTTCATGACACTTGGAACACTTTTTATTATACTCCGTATTTTGGTTGTGATAGGATATATAAGAGTTAACGATGTTGGAAAAATGTGTGAAAATTTGTATTAAATGGCTATTTTGGGGCAATTTTTTGAGTGGGGTCCACTTCCGATTTGGGTCGGGTCAAAGTGGTTTCGGATTGTCCTTGCTTAGGGCTACAATTCGATATATGGTACGCTCAAAACGGATAACGGGTGAATGAGAAATTGTTTTTCGAAGTTTACCCGTTAGAAGGGAAAAAGGATTGGTTTCTAGTGTGTTAATTTCCCACACCGGAAAACCCAAGGGATTTGCAACCCTTTATAAAAGGACTCTCCCCTTAAGAAGTTAAGATTCTTTAGGGCAAAGGCTCTCTCCACGCGCGTAAGGGAGGGGGGGGAGGTGCAAATCAAATCCCGAATTCGGAGAAGAAAAACCGCGACTTGCGTGCGCGGGCGACCTGCGGACACGAATGTCGTCCAAAATTTTATCTCTCAAGAGATACGATTAATTTTTGTTTTCTTCCCGAAACGTTTAATTTTTTCCCAGCGGCAGAAGTGCTCGGACAGAAGCCTACGGAACTGAACACCTCGTTGGTGTTCTGGTGGCCACGTGACAGAACCCCTCTTGGGGTCTTCTGATTGGCCTCCGAACAGAACCCCTCCCGGGGTGTTCTGGTGGAGGTCTTCTGCCGCGCTTCTGAAACGTTACAACAATTAATGCCCAACGTTCTTATCTTTTAATGCAGCGTTAAATGGACAGTTCATGGACGATTCAATGCCCAACGGACTGGTCATTGATGTCCAACGTTCAGGTCCATTAATTCACCATTTACACACAACAAATCCTCCTATATAATGGCTGGCAGGTGGTTTGCGACAACACACAAATTCATACACATTGCTCACGTATTTTCTTCAGCTAAAAACACACTGCCAGCATTCTGAAAATTCCTTCTGTGTTCATACTGTGTTCTCGTTCACTGGAACTCTTGTTTGAGTGCTCAAACATTAGTTCGTAGTCATCGTATCCTGGGAAACGATTGTTGCAACGCTCCTAGCACCGTGGGAGGCAACAAATACGTTTTAAGGACATCGTGCGTAGCATGAGATTTGACTAATTCTGCTTCATCTCCTTTCTTGTTTTTCTCTAGTCATTTTTATTTAATTAATTTATTTTAATTAATTTTCTTTATTTTCCGAAACACACCCAACAACGTACTCCGTATATGCTTAAGCTCTAAGGACTCAACCACGCGCTCAAAGGCTATTCTTGAAAAGAAGATTTTGTTGCGTTTACTTTTGAAAAAGTCTTTCACAACGGATAAACTTCATATTTTTTTTGGTTCTCTGTCCAGTTGCAAAAATTTCCCACTCCTTTTTTGTTGAACATGTTCTGAACTGTGATCTTAGTAAGAGGCCGTTTGGCAACACTGTTTTTTGGCTTATCAGGCTTATCAGCCAACTTTTTCACCAAACACGTAACTTTTATTTCCGCGCGCTGAATTGTGTATAAGCAGAAAAAGTAAGGTTGAAGTTACTTTTCTGGCTGTATTGGCTGAAGTTACTGTAGATGACCATTTGGGCTATTTTTACATATAATTTTTTCTTTATTTTATTAATAAAATATATTTTAAAAATATTTTTTTCTTAAATCAGCAGAATCAGCCAATACAACCACTTCAGCCAGAACTTCATAAATTTTAGTAGAATCGGCCAAAACAGCCGATTTTCGTGCTACTAAATGGGTTCTAATACTACGTACAAGTTAAGGTTGTTCTCTTCAAAAATAGAACCTGAATTTAAATCTAAGAATCTTTTATTACTAGTATATAAATCTCTTAAGCCTTAGCTTCTAATTCTACTCATGTGCCAATCTTATGGTATAAATCCGGAATTGGATAGCCAAGTGTAGTTGTAGGTGAGGATCCAAAATCATTATTTGTATTTTGTTACTGTGAATACCACGCATTCCCTTTTAGGTCTTACACATTGAGAAGTAATCCATTTTGATGGAGTATTGGGGGAAAATGAGCATGTTATATACTGAAACCTCATCAGCATAAAACACAATGTGTCCTTTCATGGGATTAAATAATGAATTGAAAGACTATCAGACTAATCATAACAAATATTGTATCTTTTCAATTAACTAAAAAATGAGCCTGTTATATACTGAAAACCTCATCAGATAAAAAACGTATTGGGTGGAATATTGTACCTATTTAATTCTTCACTTTTAGGGTGAAAATTTTTAAACATTGTAATTGAAAGTAAATTACAAACTGTGAATAAGTGAATAGTATAGAAGTTCATATGTATAATAATTGTAAATTTTTTTAAATACCGTAATTGTGAATAATGGTCACTTTGTTATGTACAGTAAATAATTGAATACAATTATAGATTGGTCATTCTATCTGTCATATGTGACACATATTTAACATTTTTCACAATGCCTTCATGTGGAATGCATATAGAAGTTCATACCAAACAAAAAGAAATTGTAGCTTTTTATTAGGTTGGTTGATTATACGGAGTACAATCCTATTAAAAAAAGAAAACTCAGTAAAATTGCTAAATAAAATGGAACTAAAACTACTAAATTAAAAAAATCAGAAAATCAATTTTAATCTTAACAAAAAGGGAGTCAATAAAATAACTAATTAAAAAGAACCATACAATCTCAATAAATCCTAATAAAGAAGAACTAAACTGATATGAGACTAAACTTGGAGATCATATTATTGCGAAAATTTTAACGAGCCCGTAGCGGGTTCATCAGAGAGCACGCAGCTCTCGTACACGGCAGAAAATTACGGGGTAGCATAAAGCATAACAAGGAAATACGTTCCGTGAGATCTCATTTTTTTAGGGGTGAGATCTTAATATTCAAAACCAACCTAAGCTAACAATAAATGTATCGTAAATTATTCTAAACTTTTTACGTCATGTATCCATCTTTTTTCAAATTTGACATTTTTGTGACTTTACAAGAATTTTAATTTAGTTTTTGAATACCTGAATTTTATTTATTAAAAATAATTTTATTATTAACCAAAGTCACTTAACTTGACGATGTGTCAAACATCGTAAACTCAACGGGAACCTTTACTCGGATCGAAGGTAGTATAAAATATTCATTCCATCTCTTTTTATTTGAGAATGTGAGTTAATTTTTCCCGTGCAACACACGGGTTCATCGTCTAGTTAATATTTAGAATTAAATGGAGGGAATAAAAATTTACAAATTCATTGCTTAATGAAATGTAAAATATTAAAAAGTACAAATTTGTCCTATCCCGTATTCGATCAGTTCGATATTATTAGTATGAGAAAATATAGGTTCAATACTATTAAGCTCCTGTTTGTCTGGGTCGGTATCATGTCTTTTTGATTTTTTGCACACCCCTAAATTTTACAAAAAATGATGACACCCCATCATTGAGACCCTGATGACTCTTTAGCAACAATCAGTGAGTTATTTGGGAAGATGCAAAGTGGACTTGATCACAAGCTGACAGGTAGCGAGTGATGCTCTGACACAGGTATTTGCAGAAGCTATATGCGTTTTATTTACATAATAATCTGTTAGAACTTTTATTGTGGGTCAAGTTTGTCTGTAATGTCTTGTTTAAATAAAGTAGACTAGTTATACCATTTATGGTATTAGATTAGTATTTATTATGTAGCAAATAAGGTAAAGGGAATAAGGCCCAAAAAGGCCTTGGCCCAACTTCCAAGGTTTACCTAAATCGGTAACCTGTACAGCGCCTATAAATACGCGCCTTGTGTACAGGTACCGATATCGATCAATACACATTAGCCTTACGCTGCCAAATTTACTTCTCGATACTACAGAAAGAAGGTTTCACTGTTCTCGATAAAGCTTATATCATTATATGAAATCTTTCTCTTCTGTCTATCGATGATGTTCATCTAGCTGATCGTTAGTCTGCTAAACTGGGACCAACAACTGGTATCAGAGCCTGCTCGAGTTTGATCGTCGAAGAAAAGTTTTCGAAGTTCTCTGCCTTTTCATACTTTTCGATTTTTTTTAATCACTGTAATCTTGTTTCTGATCGATAAACTGTAAAAGTTATACCATTGGATTCGCCATTCAGAAACGAACCAAGGGTATATCTTATTTTTCAATATCAGTAGATTTTGTGATTTTGATTTCTCGATAGTATGATGTCGAAAAGCAGAGTTCTCGACATTGTAGCAGTTTTTTCGAGCTGAAGATCATTCCAGGAAGATCTCTGGATTTAGGACTTTAAACTTTAGCTGTTTTATCTACATAAAACTGAGTTTTCGAATTGCAGGACCTCGATACTGGCTTCTCGACATAAGTTCTCGAACTGAGTTCTCGAACTGCTGTTCTCGACACTCAGTTTTCGACATTATATCTGGATAACTTGTTTTCGATTTGCAGGATCTCGGAATTTCTTCTCGATAGTCAGTTCTCGAAACCAAGTTCTCGAACTCCGGTTTTCGATACTGACTTCTCGAAAGAACTTCTCGAACTCAGCTTCTCGATAGCAAGGTTTTCGATATAAAACATCGAAAACTGCTTCTCGAAATAGCTTCTCGAACTCTGTTTTCGAACCTATTCTTGAAACTTAGGTTTTCGACATTCTGTTTATTTGATAATTTAATTTTATCTGATCAAAACACTCGAACGATCTTTTAAGGCTCAATCAGCGAAGATGGAAGCATTAGCACTTGGAAATGACAACAGACCACCCATCCTCAGAAAAGGAGAGTATCAGATGTGGAAGACAAGATTCTTGAACTTTCTGGAAGGGAAAGATAATTCATCTGCCATGCTTGAATCACTCACACAAGGTCCTGCTGAGATCTATACTGAAGTAGATACCTCAGATGTAAACAACCCTCCTGTTAACTGTGTAAAAAGACTGAAGACAAAAGGTGAATACACTGAAGCTGACAAGTTGAGAATCAAAGCTGATCTCATGGCAAAAACATATCTGCTGCAAGCTATCCCCAATGATATCTACATTCTGATAGACAGTATGGAAACAGCAAAGGAAATGTGGGATGAGGTGAAGAAGTTAATGATTGGAACTGATCTCGGTTTGAAGACAAAGAAAGCGAACATCTTGACTGCCTATGATGCCTTTAAAGCCCTACCTGGTGAGGCGCTCCATGAGACGTATAACAGATTCGTACAACTGATCAATGAGATGAGGAAGATCAAAGTTGTCAAATCTAATATGGAAATGAACATACGTTTCTTGTCGAGCCTGCCGCCAGAATGGAGAAGAACTGTCAAGAATCTACGACAGCACCTAGACTTGGATGAACTTGACCTCTGCACTGTCCATGAACATCTGCAGCAGTTTGTTAATGACACTGCTGAGATGGAAGGAAGCTTCTCCGCTAATCCTTTAGCACTCATGATTGAAGCTAAGCCAAAAAGTTCATCTAAGGGTCCAAAGAAGAAGAAAGCAGTTAAGATTGAATCAGAAGAAGAAGAAAGTGAAGAAGAAATGGATGTTGAATCTGAGCTGGCTGATTTACACACTACAACAAAAAGTATCATTTGCGTCCAAATTATTTGCGTCAACAATAGTGTACGCTAATAATACACCTTTTGCGTTCACATGTTGACACAAAAATTATTATATATGCCAATAATATTAGTTTAGATTGTGTGGACGCTAAAACTGGGCGGGCCTCAATTAAATTAAAATGACTTCTTTTTGCATTTACGGATCCCTAGCTTGAGACTACCTTCGTTCAGACAACTTGAGACTACCCTTTCCGCCGCTAGTTTCAGCGCCGCAGCGCCGCAGCGCCGTCGTCCCACTGCCTGGCGTCGCTTTGTGCTTCCGTGTTGGACTCGCAGCGACACATTGTTCAGGATTTTTATCGGTGCTCCGCGACATCGGCACTCCACGACACTGCCACACCGCGTCACCACTCGTAGCTTCGTCGTGGCACAGGCGCACCGCCTCCATACCTACACGGATCCATGCCTCCCCTCCTGGTTAGTGATTAGCCTCTCATTCACAAACTACAACTTGAATTTTGTAAACCTAATCTGAAAGTCAGTGAGACATTTTCATTGCTTGGGTTTTGATTATAGCTTAAATTTCTAATTCCTAAACTGAATGTTGAATGTTAGTTCCCAATTCCTAAACTGAAATTATAAATTTTCCTTATAGTGTAAATTGATTGTTTTTGTCAATGCTTATGACAAATCATTCTTTATGGTACACTATGTTATTTTGGGTGAAAAAACATGTTTATTGCTTATTTTGTAGTGACAGATAATAGAAATTTTGAGCACTGTTCTTCTCTAAAGGAGTAAGAAGCTGTCTGGATTCTCAAAATTCATTTCGTAGAACAAGAAGATAGCTCAGAGGTAATTTTGATGTTTAACTAATTGACTTTCCTTTCTAATCATCTCATTTTCTTCTAATTTCAGTGTGTAGATTATTAATCTAGCTTGTTTTATTATCAGTGCATAATAAGAAACAGGTTTTGTGAAGTAAAGGGTGTTGCACTACCTTGCAGAAAAAATTGCACTTGAGACCACGTTTGGAGAAGAAATAAGAGGTCCCTTATTTGAATATGCAATTTCTATGTCTTTTGCATATGAAATGGCATAGATTTTAGCTTTTTAGTGTGAAATGTAAAGTTAAGTAGTGTAGATTATGGTAACCAAACAAGTTTTGTGAAAATAATGTTGCTGCACTACCTTGCAGAAAAAATAGCAACCAGAGACCACGTTTGAAGAAGAAATAGAGGTAGTATGCACTTCTTTGGCTATTGTATGAAATGTATTTCTCCTGAATCCCAATTTTCATTGCTTGGTATTCGTAGTGTTACTTTGCTACTGATTATTTATATTTGCATAATGTTTATTTATAATTAGTGTTTTTCAATTGTTTGGAGTTTGCTACTGAATTTCTCTTTGTTCAGTTTTATCCTAAAAAAGGATGAGTTTACTATATACAGAGTATATCCTAATGATATGCATTTTCTTAGTTTGACTCACAAACAGCAACTCCCATGTGCAATGGGAATAAAATCTAAATCAAAATGGGCCTATTGAGTTGCAACCTATCCTGATGCTAAAAATGCAGAGTATACCTTAACACCCTTTGATTATATGAAATATATTATACTCTGCACTAGCAGAGTCCTCAAACAGAGCCATGCATGTTTTGTAGTATTATTCTCAAAATGCATATGTACATAGTACATTATCTAAACCCATTTAAATATTTTCAGGTATTATGAAAATAATTTGGGTATGATTGTTTCATTTATTCTAAAGAGGGAACACATGGGACATGGTATGTGAAGTGAAAAATATGACATCTTTTTAGAGAAATTCAGCTACGGGTAAGTGTCTTAACACTTTGCTTCAATTTAATTTTATATGATAGTTTTATTTGTTATCAATAACAAGTGCTATTTTTTTTTTTAAATTTTTATTGTGTATTTAGATACATTTGTGTCACTACTTAAGTCTTTCATGTTATTCGTTTCATTTTTCTCACTTACTTTTTGTTATATTATGGGTTTGTTTTGAAATGTTACTTTCAAAGGAATGGTGGGTATTAGTTGTTATTTTCATTTCAGGTCATACATATTGGAATGTCCTTAAATGTTGTTGGGAAGCATACACTGGATCAAAGTAAGCATTTGTATGCATTGTTATTTGTGCAATAAGCCAATAACCAATCCTTCAATTTTAATTATTTTTTATAAATTTGTGCTATTTATGAGGTTTTTACCATAACCATTTAAGATGTTTTTCTTTTATATTTGTGGCGGGTATATTGATTTCCTAAACATCATATAGCTCTTATATTTAGTCCAAGAAATTTTGTTATTTTTTCTGAAAGAAATTTGTTATTTTTTGTTTTATTTGAAGGTTCCAGGAAAAGTGCTAAAAGTTCAGAACCATATGGAGGAATTATACACATAGGGTGTAAGAGAATATATAACAATTGATCTTTCTAAAATTGTTTGAAAGACAGATGCCAATTATAAATAGATATAGTTTAACTTGTATAGTGTGTGAATTATTTATTTTTAATGTATAAAAAAATAGTGTGTGATTATGTATTTTTGTTCTGGGTATATATACTTTGAAGTACGAATATGTACTTGTATTTTTTATTCTTCAAAAAATTACTAGCACATGATGTTGTAATAATATATTGATTTTTTTTTATAAAAATCACTTTTAGCGTCGACAAGTGGACGCAAATACCGTTATTATTTTTTTTCGTACTCATGACTTTTTCCGTCGACCTTGTCGACGCAAAAGATATATTTTATTTGTGTCGACGAAGAAGTCGACGCTAATAATTTTTTTGCGTCGAGGCATTTGCGTCGACCCATTAGCGTCCACTTGTGGACGCAAATAACGCATTTGCGTCGACTTTTGATTTTTTGCGTCGACTTTTTGTTGACGCAAAAAACATTTTTTCTTGTAGTGACAGAAGAAGATGGCACTACTTACTAATCAGTTCAACAAAAGGTTTGCCAAGAAAGGAAGTTCATCAAACAAGCTCCGAACCTCCTCTGCCAACTACAAATCAAAAAACAATGATCAAAACTCTTCTAGTAGAGTTGTTGCAGCAGAAGACCCCCTCAAATGCTTTAACTGTGGAAAAGCTGGACATGTCATCAAAGACTGTCGCTTACCAAAGAAGAGGGACTTCAACTATTACAAGCAAAAGATGCTGTGGAACAAGCAGAAGATGTTCATGGCTAAGCAAGATGATGATAGTGCTGCAACTCCTACTGAGAATGATCCATGGCAGGAGGAGAGTTCCGATGATGAAGAAGAAGAGAATCTGGCCCTGATGGCGTTTGTGGAAGAAGAAGAAAAAGAAAAGGGTGACGTTGCGATCCCCGGAAAAAGTCAAAGTTCAAGTTCAAACATCACTGTAAGTACTTCTGAATCTTCCTGCTCATGCACATGCAAAGTTCATTCCTCGTGTAAAAAGGATAACACCATAAAGGAGCTAAAAAGCAGGTTAGATCATTACTACAAAGTGGTACTTGATACTCTAGACAAGAGTCACTCCCTGAAGTTACAACTAGAAAATGAGAAAGAAAGAGTTCAGAAACAAAATTTAGAAGCAGAAAAGCTTACACAGAAAATTACTGAACTAACTAAGAAGGTCAGTGACACAGAACTCGAACGAAATGTTGCAAAAGCAGAAAATGATTTTCTACGCAAACAAAGATGTGCTCTTTACACAAAAATCAAAGAATTAGAAGACCTGCTGGTCAAAAGAGGACAAACTGAACAAACAATTTTCTTAAATCAAAACAGGGACACTCGGTTTTATAACTCAAAGGAAGGTCTTGGCTTCACTAATCCCAACAATCTGAAAAAGATTGATTGTCTTCAACTTTACAACATAAAGTACATGGGGTTAGGATTGACCAAGTTGATGGCTTTTACCTACGGAAAGGAAACCGCAGAAGAAGAAGAGGTAAAGCGGTCAAATCCTTCAAAAGCCGAAATTCCTTTCAGTTATGATTCCCTGAACGAAAGCTATGAAAACGCTGAACCTGTTTTGTCAACTGACGAGAGTGTGAATCTCTATCCTTCTGAGAAGGAAGTTGTGTCAGACTCTGAACCCCCTTCAACCTCAGGTTCAAGTGGAGAAGAACCCTACATCCCTCCACTAATCAGGAAATTTGAAAACTTACACATCTCTTTAGAAAAGCAAAGAAAAAGTTTTGAAGAAGAGAGAAAAGAATTCGAAAGTGAGAGGGAGAGGTTGTTGAGAGAACTGACCATTTTAAAAGAAAGTTCCCAATCTGGCACAACTTCTCAATCATCTAGCGATACTGATACATCTCAACCAATTTTGAACAAAACTAACCTTTTCAAAAGGACACCCACTCACTCCAACTCTCCTTTGAAAACATGAAATGAAGTAAGTCGGAGAGTGGAGAGGAGAAGAGAGTGGAAGTTAAAGAGAGCTGAGATAGCTGAAGGAAAGAAGAAGATGTTTTCTGAGAATAAAAAGTCGTGTTCAAATGATGTTTTCTATTCAAATAAGCGTAGATCTAGTTCTATGTCACAGTCATGTAGTTCCAGTTCAGTCTTGTGTCCCAAGCTGAATCATTCTAAGTTTGAATCTGATACTTTCATTATCAATGAAAAGTTGTTCACTTCTGGGTTTGTGAATCCTTGCAATGATACTTTTGGTTCTGATCATGATGTAAATGCTGTACGTGAGAAAGAAAAAGGAGAGCGCAAACAAAGAAAACAGTCTGAGAATAGAACTGTAGAGGGTACCTATAATCTTCCAAATTTAAGATATCCTCTTAGAGTTCATTCGAAGAAACATTTACAACGTCTCTCTAAAGAAGAAATTTTCAAACCTTATCTCACGAACCAGCCATTCACACATGGTAACAATGACTCTGTCTCCTCCGCTCCTAAAATCAAACAAAAATGGATACCAAAAACTGAACTTGAAAACAAAGAACATTATCTGAAAAGGCTGTTGACCTTGGATCACAGCTAAAAGAAAAATTCAAAAAAATATTCTCAATTGATAAGGAAGGACCCATCCTGCGGTGGGTACCTAAAAGTCCTTAATCTGTTTTGCAGGACGGTCATGTGTGGCACTTAGATTCAGGCTGCTCAACCCACATGACCGGAATAAAAGAACTGTTGAGCAACTACACCAAATGCTACGGAGGAAATGTGAGATTTGGAAACAACGCGGCTTCTCCAATCCTAGGATATGGGGATGTCATCTGTGCAAGTGTCACCATCAAGGCTGTGTCATATGTGAAAGGACTGAAGCATAATCTGCTAAGCATTGGACAGTTCTGCGATAGTGGCATGGAAGTGAAGTTCATAGCCAGACAATGTTGTGTGCTGGACAGGTTTGGGAAGGTGTTATTGACCTGCACGAGAACTTCCAACCTGTACACCATTGATCTGAAGAGCGTACAATTACCTTCTTCCATCTGCCTACTGTCCAAAGCTTCCTATGAACAAAACAGTCTATGGCACAGACGCCTGTCTCACCTCAACTTCAAATATCTCACTACTTTGTCCTCCAAGAAACTTGTAAAAGGGCTGCCTCCTCTGAAGACTTCCGCTGTCACTCATTGTGATGCCTGCAGACTAGGCAAGATGAAAAGGAGCTCTCACAAGTTAAAATCTGTTCCATCCTCCTCACGATTGCTTCAACTAATACACATGGATCTGTGTGGACCAATGAGAGTCCAAAGCATCAATGGACGCAAGTATACACTGGTCATTGTGGATGACTTCTCTCGGTACACATGGACCAAATTTCTGAGGACAAAGGATGAAACAGCTGCAACCATCATAACCTTCATCAGGACAATCCAAAATTTTCTACAAAAGAGTGTGGAGATCATCAGAACAGATAATGGTACCGAGTTCAAGAACCAGTCTCTTGCTGAGTTCTATGAAACTCAGGGTATCACACAGCAATTCTCTGCAGCAAAGACACCACAACAAAACGGGGTTGTTGAAAGAAAGAATAGAACTCTTGTTGAAGCAGCACGCACCATGCTTATTCAGTCAAAGCTTCCCCATTTCATGTGGGCTGAAGCAATCAACACAGCGTGTTTTACTCAGAACAGAACATCAATTCACAAGCGCTTCAACAAGACCCCCTATGAAATACTCTTCAACAGAACACCTGACATCTCATTCTTCAGAGTGTTTGGCTGCAAGTGCTTTGTTCTAAATGACAGAAATGAAAGAAGCAAGATGGATCCGAAAGCCGTCGAAGGAGTATTCATTGGGTACTCCACTCAATCAAAGGCGTATCGGGTCTATCTACGTGATCGCAGAACAGTCATTGAGAGTGTCAACGTTGCATTCTATGAAATGGCTGACTTTGCTTCTGAACATCTCTTGATAGAAAACACACTCTCTGTTCAAAGGAAGCAACCTGATGGAGCTGAAGCAACAAAGCAAACAACGGCTGACAGTGCAATTCTCGACTCTCTCTTTGAACATTTCTATGAAAATGCACGCACTGCCAACCAACAATTACCAACAGAAGCTGCTCAACCACCATTCATGCCTGACCTCAGTGAGGAAGAAGCTGACTCACCTCATACATCAGATCACGAAGAAACTGAGGATCATGGCACGGCAACAACACAAGCAACTTCACCAGCACAAGTTTCAGAAATACCAGCTCTAGCAAACACAGAACCTGAATCGACCCCTGAGCACTCCACTCCTCAACAAACCACATCTACTACTTTTGAGGACCCGGATCACACCATCGTAACTCCAATCCCTCTAACACATGAGCGGAAATGGACAAAGGCACATCCTGTAGAACAAATTATTGGAGATCCGAGTCGTGGAGTTTGCACAAGAACGGCTACAGCGAATGAATGTCTCTTCTCTTGCTTCATCAGCCAATCTGAACCAACCAAAGTTTCTGAAGCTCTAGCAGATTCAGATTGGGTGATAGCAATGCAGGAGGAGATCAATCAGTTTGAAAGATTGGATGTATGGACCCTGGTGCCAAGACCCCCAAAGAAAACAATAATTGGCACCAAGTGGGTCTTCAAGAACAAGAAAGATGAAGACGGTGTGATTATCATAAACAAAGCCCGACTGGTAGCAAAAGGGTACAATCAACAAGAGGGAATTGACTATGATGAAACCTTTGCACCAGTGGCCAGAATTGAAGCAATTAGGTTGTTCCTTGCCTATGCTGCTCATAAGAGTTTCATCGTGTATCAAATGGATGTCAAGACTGCATTTCTAAATGGAGAACTGAAAGAAGAAGTTTACGTGGCACAACCAGAAGGCTTCGTTGATCCTGAACGTCCACATTATGTCTACAAGCTGAAGAAAGCTCTGTATGGACTAAAACAGGCACCGAGAGCCTGGTATGATGCACTATCTGACTTTCTTGTACAATCAGGTTACTCGAAGGGAAAGATAGATCCCACTCTGTTCATCAAGCAAGAGAACAGTGACATCATGCTGATACAAATCTATGTCGATGACATCATATTCGCCTCGTCCAACCCGAATTTCTGCGAAGAATTCAGCAACCTGATGCGCACTGAGTTCGAAATGAGCATGATGGGAGAGTTGAACTTCTTCCTAGGGCTACAGATCAAGCAACTGCCAGAAGGAATCTTCATCAGCCAGTCAAAATACATCCATGAAATGCTCAAGAGATTCAAGATGGACAGCAGGTCAACCATGAAAACCCCCATGTCTCCCTCACAAAAGCTCGACTCTGACCCTTCTGGGACTTCCGTCGATGCTACCAACTATCGGGCTATCATCGGTTCCTTGCTGTACCTGACATCTAGTAGACCGGATATTGTCTTTGCAACCTGCCTGTGCGCTCGTTTTCAAGCAAATCCAAAGGAATCACATCTGAATGCAGTAAAGAGAATCCTGAGATACCTAAAAGGAACAGTCAATTTAGGACTTTGGTATCCCAAGGACACGGGTTTTGACCTTGTTGGTTACTCAGATGCTGATTTTGCAGGTTGCAAGTTAGATCGAAAAAGTACATCCGGTGGTGCTCAATTTCTGGGAGAGAAGCTAGTCTGTTGGTCCTCCAAGAAGCAGAACTGCGTGTCAACTTCTACAGCCGAGGCAGAATACGTTGCGGCTGCTAGTTGCTGTTCACAAATCCTATGGATGATGACACAACTCAGAGACTATGGCTTCCTATTCAACCATATTCCCATCTACAGTGACTCCCAGAGTGCAATCGCCATAACCAGCAACCCCGTTCACCACTCGCGCACCAAGCACATCGATTTGCGCTATCACTTCATCAAGGACCATGTGGAGAAAGGAGATGTTGATCTGTACTTTGTAAGCACTGAGCTTCAACTGGCTGACATATTTACTAAGGCACTGGATGACAAGAGATTCCAGTTCCTAGTATCTAAGTTAGGCATGTTGAATCTCGATCCTATGTAACTGTGTTATCTCCATGGTCTGAATAAAATGTGTGAGTGTGCGTGGTGTGCGTTGCATGTGTTGAGGGGGAGAAAAGGGAGAAAATAAAAGAGAGAGGAATACTTTGAGGGGGAGAAAATAAGAAAATCAGAAAAAGAGTGTGTGTGTGTGAGAAAATAAGAAAATCAGAAAAAGAGTGTGTGTGTGTGTGAGAAAATAAGAAAATCAGAAAAAGAGTGTGTGTGTGTGTGAGAAAATAAGAAAATCAGAAAAAGAGTGAGTATGTGTGTACATTTTTTCTCTCTCATGCACAATTTGAGGGGGAGTTTTTTTTTCTGTACATAAATAAACGTTTGGGGCTCAAAATAATTTTAAACACGGAACCGGGCCCAACTCAAACTTTTGGGTCCAGATTACTTTCTCGCAAGGCCCAGGATTTTCTCGCATATAAGAAGACTTCGAGAACTAGACAACCCATTCTTCTCGCATATTTTTTTCTAAAAAGTTCTCGAAGTCCAGAGCTCTCAACCGTCTTCCTCAAAAACTTTCTCAAATCTTCACACATTTCGCACTAAAGGTAGTGATTCTGATGAAAATCTTGAATAAAATGGTTCTCGCACAAAATGCACCGGTTCTCGAACTCAAAAGGAATTTCTCGAAGTGATATATCGAGAACTGAGTCTTAATAAACATCGAAATTTGTTATTGATATTTTTATGAATGTGTAATTGCAGGTGGTTCTCGACATTTATTCTGAGTACGAACTCGAGAATACATCTTTCTCGATATTTGAATTCGAGGAATTGTTTCTCGATATTTCAAACCTCGAAAGTCAGTTCTCGATATTTGAACCTCGAAAAGGTCTTTTCGATGTTTAAATACCGAGAACCTACTTCTCGAAGTTTGAAATACCGAGAAGCAGTTCTCGATATTTAAACATCGAGAAAGGAAGTTCTCGAAGTTTAGATCTCGAGAAGGACTTTTCGATATTCTCACATCGAGAACCAAGATCTCGATGTTTGAGTATCGAGAAGAGCTTCTCGGTATTTAAACCTCGAGAACCTACTTCTCGATATTCAAATCTCGAGAAGTTGGTTCTCGTGATTTACACTCAGAAATTTTCTCGAGGCCCCACCAGAACACACCTGATCTGAACAATTGCAAAATAGAACAAAAATAAAATTTTCAAATGAACAATGTGCTGACCCAATTCTTTCAGTTAACAATGTCAGGAACAGATAGAACTGCACAACCAAGCAACGCAGTGTACCCAAAGGAGAAATGGGTCCCACTGTACGACAACAACTTCCAACTGGACCTAAAGCTGTTCAAATGCCAGGATCCAGTGATATTATCAATCCTACAGAAGCATTACCTCTGGTCTGCATTTAATGAAGCCAAACCAGTGCCAGAGGTGTATCTACAACAGTTCTGGGGCCTGATGCACACAGCCTCAGAGAAGGACAGGTCGAAAATAATGACCAAACTGAATGACGTGCGAGTGGTGCTGACACCATCAACAATCAGGGAGACACTGAAGCTCCCAGTGCTCAAACACTACGCACCACTCCCCTCAAACGAAGAGCTGATAAAGGGGATGAAGGATCTAGGCTATGACAGCCCGCTGCCCTTGCTGTCAAATTTCACTATCTCCAACCTGCCCCACCCATGGAAGAGTCTGTTCGGCCTGGTCAACAAATGCTTGTCTCCTAAGCACGCCGGACATGACAAGTGCAACAAGCAGATCCTACAAATCTTCCATGGGATCGCATTTGACAAACAGTACGACATGGCACAGCTCTTCTGGACAGAGCTGATGGACCAGGTCAAGATGAAGGAGAACAACAAGGGCAACACGATCCCTTACGCTCGGTGGCTGGCGCTGATGATCCACAACATGTTGGAAGCCACCCCTTCAATGCCAAAGCGTAAGGAGGACAAGCACTTCACCGCCCCAAAGCTCAAATACTTCCAGAGGGACAGCAACAAAGCTGAAGCACTGCCTATCCCGGACTCTCTACTTGACCTTGCAAATCCGAGGGATAAAGCAGTCATCGACTACAAAGAGTCGCTGAAGAGAACGGTCCCTATGGTTCAGCAAAACCCAGCTGGACCTTCCCCGGGAACCAAGCCGAGAGCGAGTGAGGGTAAGAAGAAGAGAGCCCCGCCACAGAAACCAGTGGCAACCCGGCCTAATGATGATCAGTCTGCTAACTCTTCCGAGAGGACCCAGACTGCTGAGGGCCACCCTAATGCTGAGGACACTGCCGATGAACCATCAAGCCAGGCCCCTTCTAATAAGGCTGGTGGTGAGGCCTCCGATAGCATGGCCAAGGGAAAGGAGAATAATGATGATGATGATGATGCAGATGATGATGATGACATGGAGGGAGTTCTGATCAGCAACAGGAAAAGAGCCGGAAAGAGAGCCATTCCGATAGACTCCGACTCCTCATCGGACAATGAAGAGGCTGTTCACATGTCCCGACCACTTAAGGGCATTGTCATCAGTGAGCAGCGCTCCAAACACAACAGCGACAAATCTGCATCATCACAGCCTAAGAAGAGGCTAAGAAAGAAGAGTGCAGTGGAGGAGGAGCTGGCACTATACGATGACTGCGACACCTTTGTCACCATAGACCGAACCACGCCCCTAGGAGCAGGAGCTGACCTTGTCAGTTCCCGGGTAGAAGTCGCAGCATCTGGTTCAACTGCGCGTGCACAGCCATCTCCCATCCACTCTCCAGTCTCCCAACAGACTGGAGTTTCAATATCTCAAGGGGAACTTACACCGACCTCACTGATTCCTTCCGAATCTGCTGAGAGACTTAGTGGTCAACAGCCCCGGACCACTACCCCCATCCGTTCTATCACTTCGAGTCTAGGTGTCACCATTCCTACATTTTTGAATTTTTCTAGGACACCTACACTATTCACTGCACATACAGGTGCACTCACCCTGAATGCAACGACCGGAGTGCAAACTATGATGGTCGGAAGCCCTGCTACGCCAACAATGCCTCGATCATTGAACGCAGGCCACACATCAGCTGTCTTCACTGATGCTGTGACAACAGTTACAACCCCTGTAACTGGTACCATTATCCCCGAAGACATTCTAGTATATCTGAATAGCTTTCTAGAGTCTACCATTAAACCATGGGTGCATGAAGCAATAACCGCTAAGGCACAATGTGACACCGCTCCCGAACGTCCTTGAAAATTTGATTTAAAATTCAAAGTTTATGTATTGGATTTCTGATTCCCAAACATTTTGTAAAACGATTAATGTTTTACGTAATTAATGATCGATTAGTGTACTGTTCGAACTCGTATATTAGTGTCGGGCATGCAAATACTATTTGGGTCCTATTAATAAATAAAAGAGTCCAACATTATCCAAATAGTGATACATAATCTTTCAAGACAATCCGAGTAAGGTCGGACGGCCCAAACGTTATTTTGGGCCCAACCTGCTAAAATAGCAAGTATTCGAGAATGGCGTTCTAGACCCACTCGGGAGTGACCCACACGGTTAGTAGCCCATTAATATGTATGACAAATGTCAAATAAGTGATAGAATGAGTAAAGAAGAATACAATGCCTATAGTCCCATCTTTAACATTATTGAGCCAAATAATGGGAGTATGATTTTTCTTCTATAATATCCATTAAGTAAATTATTGTGATAAACCTACACATATTGGAAATCAATAATGTGATGAAGGAAGTTGACTTGTTCTAAATGAATAAGGATGGGTACAAAAAGACATCTTTGACAAAAGATAAAATAATAGGACTCATCTTCCCATTTTTGGAAGTATTGGTAGATATTTTGGATCCCAAAATGATTGGGATCAATTGGGAACCATTCCACATGGACTTAGTACCTGCAAAACAAGTGAAAAGAGGTGAGAAGACCATATGGGGCGGACTCTTGGCTCACATGCACAAAAACTCCAAGAGAAAACAAATGGGGGAGGTCCACCCCATATTTGATTGCAAACCAAATATCCCCCATGTTCTTTTGTGAGCCACATACTCTTTTAGCATGTTTAGGGGCTCCTAATACACTCCCCATACACCCCATTCGAACCCCCAAAGAGATAAGAGAGCAAGGGAATCCACACAACCTAAGAGAGAAGGAAGGAGGAGAGCAGTCCGCAGGTTCGTTCTTCAGTGCGTAGCTCTGATTGTTTGAGCCATAACTTGAGATTTACTCATCCAAATAAGGCGTGCAAGATACCAACAGAAAGCTCTCAAGACGAGGAATCCGTGAAGGTCTGGTTTGCATCAATCGGAGTAGTGGAAGGCGTCCAATTCGACCGAGCAAAACACGACCTCGCAGAATACGTTTTTGTATTCAAAGTAAGTTTGAATCCAAAACCTTCCTCTCTATTGTCTAAATCATATAAATGATTGAAGAACTATTATACACTGATTGAAGTGTATAAAATGTTATTATAAAGTGACTTTAATTGTTGTAAAAGTTAGATACTAATCTAGACAAAACCTTGAAAGGTTAGGGAACGATTTCGTCGGGAAACACCCGTTCTAGGGACTGTTTTTGTGCCTTCGGTTAGGAGTTGAACTAGCACTTTGAAGAGGCTGTTTAACACTCAATTCCAAGCAAGGAATCAGTCCTCAATCTTCCTTGGCCGAAGCTTGGGTCATTGGATCGAGAAGGAAAGTTTTAAAGCTCATTTGAGGTGAGGATCGACATCTAATTGCTTACAACTTGTAGGTTAAGCATGAGATTACCTAAATGCCTAAATCATAATTTTCATGGATTATTATGATTAAATATTGATATAGTTCCCAAAGAATGAAATTGGAAATGATTTGAGGATGTATGAATAATATGAGATTAAATGAGTTATAAATGAACTATTTTGTGAAATGGGGATTTTACTCATGTATGAAGTATGTGGATACATAAATGAATATTTATGTATTGAAATTGAGTACTTAAGTTGCGGCTACACACTTATAAATATGTGGAGAATTACAAAATGAGGATATTTGTATGATGACAATAATCTTAATAGTATTGAAATACTAGTTAGTGATTATTTGAAGTTGTTGATAGAATTGATCCTAAGTATTGGATTGTATGAAATGCACTTGAATGTACTTCAAGTGTATAAAATGACTTAGTATGAAGCTAAGGGTAAGTTATGGGCAGTCATTAAGAATGACCAAGGTAGATACGAAGCATTTGAGATGCCAATTCTAGGCATAGGTTTGCTTAGGAATTGGACTATAATGAGGAATTAGAGCCGGACTCTATGATTTGCATGGAAATGTAGTTGGTCCGAGACCTTGCCATGTAAATTGTGATTTGCATAGAAATGTAGTTGGTCCGAGACCTTGCTATGCAAATGTGATAGGATGTAAATTGTGATTTGCATAGAAATGTAGTTGGTCCGAGACCTTGCTATGCAAATGTGATAGGATGTAAATTGTGATTTGCATAGAAACGTAGTTGGTCCGAGACCTTGCTATGCAAATGTGATAGGATGAAATTGTGATTTGCATGGAAATGTAGTTGGTCCGAGACCTTGCCATGTAAATTGTGATTTGCATAGAAATGTAGTTGGTCCGAGACCTTGCTATGCAAATGTGATAGGATGTACTTGACATAAAGGATTGCATAGAAATGTAGTTGGGCCGAGCCCTTGCTATGCAATGGTAACGTGATGAACTTATGAATTGTCGTGGCTTATAGTCACGGGGAATGAGAATGGTGATTTTCTAAATGAACATGGGCCCACGGGCGGACTACTTGACTTTTATTAAAGTAAGTATATTTTTAAAACGGGGTAACTTAGGGTTACCACTATATTGTATTACCACCCTATTTGAGGGTCTTGTGTTTGAAATACTTGTTGTATATCTATTAGATGCCATCCACACCAGCACTTTATAGCCCTATAGAGTGCTGACCCCTTCGGGGGCGTCCCACTACCATTTTTCAGGTTGAGGCTCGAGCTTGCTACCTGTGCCCGTTGCTCGGGTGATCCTTTGGAGAGAAGACGTGGTTCGTGCTTTCTCCATTCTGTTTGAACAATATTAAACATGCTCATGGATATTTTACCTTAGAGCCTGCGTGCTCATGAATAGCCCTGTGTGGCCCTTTTGTTTTAAACAATGTTTTCCGCTGCGTTATGAATTACTTATTATGTTTGTTTATGGATGTTATATGTGTGAATGATATTCAAGACGCCTTGTATAATATGAATGTGTTGGACTGCGGTTGACTATTCGTATTGTACGGCGGGTTGTTGACGTGTCCGGGGAGGTCCGGGGCGTGACAATTAAGTTGGTATCAGAGCCAGGTTCCATAAACTTCATAATGAAGTCTCAAAATTCTCTTTTTGAAAATATTTTGAAAACCATGAGCATAGAAGTTTTGTACTTGGAGAGCTTTTGGTACTTGGGTTGCAAGGTCTCTAATTGTTAAGATGGTACCCTTAGCAATTGGTATGGCGGTGACTCGAGCCAAAATGTGTCTTAAGTACCTATCCGTCAATCGACATTGATACGAGTCTAACGACTCCTTCCAAATTTCTTTCAGAAATGGACCGTGGTGGCAGGGTTACTAGGAGAAACCCGACGGGCCGTGTACCAGTGGAGACTGGACAGGGCAGTCGAAGGACCTCTAGGGCATCTAGAGGAGCTGGCCGTGGAGGCCGATCACAGACCGTGAGTGACGGTCATGTTGACACAGAAAGTGAAACTTACTGGTCCTATGAGGACTCGACTTACCAACCGGAGACCGAGCCGGTTGAGACCCCTTACGAAGGGGATGACGATGATATAACTGATGAAGAAGGGGAGAATGACTCCCTAGCCAGAATTGAGGCGCTGCTCCAGCAATACCAGCGGGAGCGCGAGGGAAGGAGGGAACGCCGAAGGCGCCGAGGAGGGCGAACTTCGGGTGGGGCTTCAAGAGGAAGAAGCCATGGCGACTCTAGGGCCCACATTGAACCACATGGGGGCCGGGGTGATGGAGGTCCGATCATAAGGATCTCCAAATACCTCAAGGAGGCACGAGACTTGGGGTGCAAACCCTTCAACGGAGCGGGTGACATCTCGGTCGCCACGGAATGGATCAAGAGGCTGAACGAAGCAGCCCTTGATATGCAACTTACCCCCGAGTTTAAGCTAAGGGTGGCGGTGAGGTTGCTCGAAGGGATGGCATCCACATGGTGGGACGGAGCCAAGGGAAAGTATGGCAACACGGTGACTTGGGAGAATTTCCGACAGGAGTTCTTTGCCCAATATTATTCTGATTTTGAGGTGAACGCCAAGAGGAGAGAGTATACCCTCCTGACCCAAGGGGGCAAATGACGGTGAGGCAACTTGAACACAAATTCAGGGAGCTCGCGGAGTTCATACTGGAGTATGTGTGTGACGAGAACCGGATGGTAAATCACTTCTGGGATGCCTTAGACCTGGAGGTGCGTGAGAGGGCAACACAGTTGCCTAACATGACCTTTAGCCAAGTGGTCGAGCAAGGGTTGAAAGGAGAGAAAGAATAGGAAGAGAGAAAGTTGAAAAACGCCGAAGAGGCGAAGAAGAGAAGGTGGGAGGACCATGGACCTCAAGGTCCTAGCAAAAAGGGGAACCGTGAGGGAGGGGGATCTTTTCGGACACCCCCACTGCCATCTAGGGGAAGTCAAGGCCCGAACGGGCAAGGATCACGGACCTCAGGGGTAGCTCGATGCAATAATTGCAAAAGGAGCCACTTTGGCAAATGTCGTGACCCTCCTAGATGCTTCCAATGCGGGAACACCGGGCACTTAAAGATGAACTGCCCACAGTTGGGTGGGGCAAGGTCATCGGGACCAAATAGTGGGGCTACGGAAACAAGAAACCAAGCCGGGGGTTCCCTATCATCTAGGGAACATGGGGGAGCAAGCGCGAGCAACGCACCATCGGTGAATCAAGGAAGGACTCAAGCAAGAGTCTATGCAATGATGGAGGCGGATGCCCGAGTTAACCCGGATTCGGTTGCAGGTACGACCGCTTAACTTCCCGTGATTTACCCATTCCCCATCCATAAATTGAAGTTATAAATCCTAGGATCCAAGTGGGATCAGGCGTAGGGTCGAATTCGGGAAAAGAGGGCAAAACCATGCTACCACCCGACCGGGTATGGCGATAAACCCGACCGGGTATAGTGGGAAAATACCCACTGGAACCCATACCCGACCGGGTATGGTGATAAACCCGACCGGGTAAAGTGGGAAAATACCCACTGGAACCCATACCCGACCGGGTATGGTGATAAACCCGACCGGGTAGAGTGGGAAAATACCCACTGGAACCCATACCCGACCGGGTATGATTATGTTACCCGACCGGGTACACCTCGATGTGTTCGTCAAACGAAAAAGTTGTCTTCATGAAAGTTGTAGATCTTTTCATTATCTAAATGATGGAATTTGAATCGAATCATTTGGTTAAGTATGTGAGGAGATATGATCAAAACGGTGAGACAGTGCCGATTTATATCTCAACTACGAACGTCATCCATAATTGAGCAATATGTCCACTCTAAGGACATAATTTCGAATCATGTTCTTCATAAGAATGGTTGGTATATTAGGGGGGCATCTTACATGGTTTATAAATGTTAGAACGATAAAGATTAATGGAAAGGATGCAAGGATCCTCATCGATACCTGCGCGCAACGTTCGTTCGTGAGTGCACGTTCGCCGAGGACTTAGAGTTACAATCAATACCAATGACACAAACTTTAGTGGTATCAACATCACTAGGGGATGACGTTGAAAGAACTAGTTACTATCCACCTTGTGAGGTGGGAATTGATGGCCAAACCTTGACGTGTGATTTCGTACCGCTGAGTATGATGGGATTCGATGCAATACTAGGAATGGATTGGCTAGAAAAGCATCATGCTAGGGTAAATTGCTACACAAAGGCTGTAGAACTCGAAGGCAATGATGGAAACAACCTACGCTTCGAGGGGAATTGAGGCAAATCAAACAGTTGTATCATATCCGCCGTGGGAGCAAGGAGTATGATGTGAAAGGGATGTCACGCGTGTCTGGCATACATGGTTGACAAAACCAAAGAGGAAATGAACATCGCTGATGTGAGTGTAGTTGTAAGTACCCGGATGTTTTCCCTAAAGACCTGTCGGGGCTTCCACCTGATAGGGAGATTGAATTCGTGATTGAGGTCGAGCCCGGTACCGAACCAATCTCTATACCGCCATACCGAAGGGCACCTGCTGATTTTAATGAATTGAAGAGCCAATTGCACGAGCTATTGGATAATGGGTCCATAAGACCGAACTATTCACCGCGGGAAGCACCAGTCCCTTTATGAAAAAGAAAGATGATACCCTACGAACTCAAGTTACATTAGGAGTAGGCCTTAAGGGTTACTCAAAATGGATGGTGTTAGTACCCAATTTTGATAGATTTTGATGATGCCACTATACTCTACACTAGCACATTGTATCTTAATTTAGTTCATTCACTAGTCTTTAATTTAATCAAAAATGACAACATAAATGTACAATCTTTTGAGTCTAATGACATATTACCGGAAAAGAAAAAATGCAATAAGGTAATTTTTTTTCTTTTACCTTAAAGGGATATTTAGATCCTACCGGAATATATTATTTAACTCAAAGATTAACTATCACATATTTTTGGCACTCGGATATCATACACTGAATGTGTATGATTGGAAGACAGAACTTGACCAACATTAAATGCTAAATCACGTACATGGTCCTACAACATGGGACGTCCTTTTGGAGTGAAGCAGCAGCAGCATGGGACGCACACATAATGCAAGACAAAATGATCAGCTACAAATTAATGCTCCAGCACAACAGGACAAGAGTACTACTCGTACTAATCAGAATTTCAACGTCAAAGATTAATTCATCTCAACCAACGGATGAGATTAATCAACCATGAAGGCCTATAAATATAGGTAGAAGCATGAGTTCGAAGACAAGCTTGAGCATCCTAAGCAGAGAAATACTTCCATCAAAGCATATACGAAGCTATCTAGCAAAAAGAGAAAGTGCAAACTCAACTTTACTCTCTGCTTAGCCTCATGCTTCACTAAGCTCTTAGATTAGATCAATACTTTTACATTTTTAGAGCTTAGCTCTTAGTTGGAGGTTAGAACTTTCTTGTAACATTTCACAAGTGGTTGTAAACACTTAGGAGAACAGTTGTTCGGATCCTAAAGTGTAGTTAGATAGATAGAGTACCTTTTGATCCCCACTGGATCAATTGAGAAAAGTCTAAGGACTGAGTAACTTTGAGTGGTGTTATACTCATTGTGAAAAACCTTCAATCTAGGCCTAAGAGTTGTAAAGGCTAGATTGGCACTAAGTGTATTGGGCTGAATACTTTAGTGGAAATCCATTTGAAAGAGAATGGGACTGGACGTAGGAGGATTACACCACCTCTGAACCAGGATACATCGTGTGTTGATTTCACTTCATTCAACAAAACACACACCCAGCACTTCTCGTATAAAGATTGTAGTTTGCCAGCAGCATCTTAAGCAGTTGTCTTAATTGACCCAACTGCTTATCCTTCTGCTTAATTACTCACTCTCTTTGAGGCTATCTCCATACAGTTCACTTGGTAAAGCATTATCAAAAAGGTTGTTCTATCAGTTCTCGAAAATTCACTTTCAAAGTATAGCAGGTGCCTCAGCAGTCTCCTCAGTACCACCCAACTGCCGAGCTCCCTGCTCACATACGTATATTTCCTTTAAACATCTCAACATCACCAGATCCTCATAACATCATCACACGAAGTTTTGCTTAAAAGGATCTCTGAAAATCTGTTTATAACCTAAGCAGGTGACTCAGCAGTTCCCTTTGTATCACCCAACTGCCAAGACCACTGCTACAGTTAAACTTCATCTTAACCTTACTTAAGTACTTTTTCAGACATCTTTCTTGTGTTCTAAACAACGTTTCACCATCACTTTTCATCATAAAATCAATATTTCTCTAGCAGTTGCCTCAGCAGTTCCCTGCTACCTAGTCAACTGCTAAGCTAACTGCCAAGCCAACTGCTAGCTATCTAAGTCCAATCTTCCCAAAATTAGAAAGTGGTCAAACACTCATTACATAAAGGGTAAAGACTTCCGCTGTGCATCTATTAATCTCTCAAAAGATTATAGATCAATTCATCTAGAGGGAAAACTTCATAAAGTTGAAAAAGATTTAAAAGTCTATTCACCCCCCCCTCTAGACTTTTACCCTATCCGGGACCATCAAGTGGTATCAGAGCAGAGTGTTCCTAGAGTCAGTTTTTGACTAATTTGAACTAAAGATCCAAACCACTCTACTACCAAACGCTTTCTAGAAATGGACAGTCAGTTAGCCAAAAATCTTCTATTCAACTTGAACAAATTTGACGACTGGAAAATACGAATGAGAGCACATCTCAGTGCTTTACATGATGAGATGCTTGAAGTAATTACTGATGGACCTATCAAAATAATGAAGGTCATCACATCCAGAACCACAGAAGGGACAGATGATGTGTACATTCCAAAACCCAAAATGGAATGGACAACTGAAGACAGGAAGAGAAACAATCTTGATAACATTGCCAAAGATATTCTCTTTAAATCTGTTGATGAATCCATATTTCCTAGAATCAGGAAATGTGAAACTGCAAAGGATGTATGGGATGAGCTCACAAAGATTGGAGCAGGAGATGAACAGGAAAAAGACAACAAACTAACCATAGCCCTCAAGAAATTTGAGGATTTCAAAATGATGACAAATGAATCTATCCATGAGATGGAGTCCAGATTCTTGAAGATAGTGGCAGAGGTCACAGACCTGGGGAAAGATCTATCCCAAAAGGAAATTTCCCTTAAAGTCTTGAGAGGCCTGCCATCAAAGTGGGACATGAAGGTAACTGCTATGAGAGATAGCAGAGATCTCAGAACTTTGTCAACCGACAAACTCTTCAGTGATCTCAAGGCCTATGAATTTGAAATGAAGGAGATGAAAGAAGAAAAGGAAGATGAATCCAAGACACTAGCTCTAGTTTCTGAGCCTGGCCCGTCAAGATCTAGTGAAAAATCCCTCAACAACCTCCTTACTGACGAGCAGTTCGCTATGTTTGTAAGGAAGTTTAAAAGGTTCATGAAAAAGGAGGGAACTGCTCCAAAAAGACCATACAATCTACCACCCAGGAAACAAGGGAGACCTCAAACCAACGAGGAAACTGTCCTGTGCTACAACTGTAGACAACCAGGACATTACAAAAATGAATGCCCTCTGCCCTTAGCCCAGAAGTATCAAGGGCAGCAGGGGACTGGTCCCAATGCTGGTTATAAGAAGGACTTCAAAGGCAAGAGGCAAGCCTTTGTAAGTGAAAAGAAAAAGGAGGAACCCCAATCTGAAGATGAAAGCAGTTCAAGTGATGAAAGCTCTTCATCTGAAAGCTCAGAGGAAGCACTTCTATGCCTAGGATCCTGGCAGATGGCTGAAAAAGGTGGCAGCTGGCTCACTGAAGAAAGCAGCAGATGGCTCAGTGAAGATGATGAATACAGCTCCCCTAAATGCCTAATGGCCAAAGACCACTACAATGATATTGAGGTAACATCCTGCTCTTCTTATAGCTCTAGTGATTCTGGATCAACTAATATTACACTGGAATCTTTATTACAAGACTTCCAAAAAGTCCAAAATCACCATGTTCTCTTAAGATCAGAAAATGATAGATTAAAACAAGACATTAAGGCTATTCATACAAAATTGTTAGATGCCTTAACAAAAAACAATGTCTTAGAAGAAGAGAACAAAGAGCTGAAAGACAAAATGAATAACTTCAGCATGGATAGTAAAACATGTGACTCTACTGCTGAAATTGTTCTAAATAGGAAGAGAAGAGGGCTCGGATATGTATCCCCCACCAAACTCACTCAAAACTCACCCTCCACAAGCCACCAACAAAATACAAGAAAGCTAATCTACCAAAAATCCCATTCTCAAAATGGTCCCATAAGAAGGAACCTGCCTGCTCCCAAATCAAAATCCAAATTCCTGTATAAACAAAAACTTCCCAACCATCAAACCCCAAGGACCCGTTGGCAACCAACCAATAAGACCAACTACAGTCATAACACTAAGCAGAGTCCTCCAAAAGCCAATAATCCATTTCCCATTTTAAGAAGGAAAAGGATTAACAAATACATAGTCATCCCCCATGACTATAACACCTCAAATGGCTATAGACCAATCTGCTTAGAACTAAATGGTTCTAGATGGACATGGATGCCCAAACTTGTACAAAGGAAGTTGCCCACTAACTTGTGGGCTACTGCTCAACAATGATGAATACAGGAAGGTGCTGGAGCAGTTGACTCACAAACATGGTACATAGATTCAGGCTGCTCCAGGCACATGACAGGCAGCAGGCGGCTCCTGTCAAACTATATGGCAAGCGAAGGACCCAAAGTTACTTTTGGGAATGTGGAAAAACAAGGAGAAACCAAAGGAGCTGGAGACCTATCCATCAATGGACTTACAATCCAAAACATATCTTATGTTAAAGGGTTAAAGTTCAATCTCATAAGCACAAGCCAGCTCTGTGACAATGGCTATAATGTTACATTCTCCAAAGACATCTGCTTGATTAGAGATGTCAAAAATGACAAAACTGTGCTCACTGGTAGAAGAAAGAAGGACATGTACATCGTTGATTGGAGCTCAGCAAAGGAAGGGATCTGCTTGGTGACAAAGGCAGATTCAAATTTGAGTTGGGAATGGCACAACAAATTAAGCCATCTCAACTTCAAAACAATCAACAAATTGTCCAGAAAAGGATTGGTGAAAGGACTTCCTGAGATCAATTTCAAGAAGGACCATCTCTGTGATGCTTGCCAAAAAGGGAAACAAACCAAGGTATCATTCAAATCAAAGGAACTGGAATCATCAACTAGGCCCTTAAACCTACTACACCTTGACTTGTTTGGACCAGTTGAACCAACAAGTTTAAGTGGTAGAAGATACACACTGGTGATAGTTGATGATTATTCAAGATACACTTGGACCATATTCTTAAAGAAAAAGAATGAAACAGAGAAGAAACTTCCAGAACTGATGAAACTAATTCAAAATGAGAAAAGTCTCTCAATTCAGAAGATCCGGTCAGATAGAGGTACTGAATTCCTCAACTCTATAGTAATTCAGTACTGCAAAGAAAATGGAATCCATCACCAAACTTCAGCTGCAAGAACACCTCAACAAAATGGTGTTGCTGAGAGAAGGAATAGGACACTCAAGGAAGCCGGAAGGACCATCTTAGAAGCAGCTGGTATGCCCAAAAGATTTTGGGCAGAAGCAATCAACACTGCTTGCTACACCCAGAATAGAAGTCTCATTCATAAGACCTACAAAAAGACTCCATATGAACTATGGAAAGAAAGAAAGCCTAATGTTAGTCATTTCCATGTGTTTGGATCCAAATGCTTCATTCTAAACAATGGAAAAGACTATCTCAAGCCATTTGATCCCAAATCTGATGAAGGGATCTTCCTGGGCTACTCAGCAACAAGCAAGGCATTCCGGATCCTCAACAAAAGAACTCTTGTGGTAGAAGAATCAATCCATGTGATTTTTGAAAAGCACCCCACTGCTCAATCAAAAGAAAAAAGTGAGTCATCTAACTCAAAAAGGGACACTGGAAAGGCTCCAAGCTGCCTTCCAGGAAATGATAAAGAAAAAATAGCTGAATCTAATGTCAGTCCACGGCCAGCAGTTGACTCAACTGTCAGCTCACTGCCAGCAGGTGACTCACCCACAAACATCCCTCCAGATCTTCATAAAATTCCTAATCACCCTACTCTACCAGAAGATAGTGACGAAGAAGAAGAAGAGGATGACCAACAAATTCAAACCAACATCAATCAGACATCTGACATTAGATGGCTGAATCAACATCCACCACAACTGATTATTGGAAACATCCATGAAGGGGTTCGTACTAGATCAGCAATTCAGAAAGAGGCACTATTCTCATGCTTCATCTCACAAATTGAACCCAAGAAAATTGAAGAAGCCCTACTTGACTCTGACTGGATACAAGCCATGCAAGAAGAACTCAACCAGTTTGAAAGAAATAATGTATGGGAGCTTGTATCCAGACCCTATCATCAACATGTGATAGGAACTAAATGGGTGTTCAGAAACAAAATGGATGAGGAAGGCACCATTGTCAAGAACAAAGCAAGACTGGTAGCCAAAGGCTACTGCCAGGAAGAAGGTATAGATTTTGATGAAACCTTTGCTCCTGTTGCTAGATTAGAAGCAATAAGAATATTCCTGGCTTATGCTGCTCACAAGCAATTCACAGTCTATCAAATGGATGTGAAAAGTGCCTTCCTAAACGGTCTACTAGAAGAGGAGGTCTATGTGGAGCAACCTCCTGGTTTTGAAATCAATAGAGAGAAGGATCTAGTCTACAAACTGCATAAAGCTCTTTATGGACTCAAACAAGCCCCAAGAGCATGGTATGACACTCTCTCTGATTACTTAGTGAATAATGGATTCACTAAGGGCAAAGTAGACAAAACTTTATTCAAAATTGAAGAAAGTCCCCACATGTTGCTTGTTCAAATCTATGTTGATGACATAATCTTCGGAAGTTCAAATCAAGCATTGTGTGAAAAATTTTCAACTCTCATGCAAAGCAAGTTTGAAATGAGCATGATGGGAGAGTTGAATTATTTTCTGGGACTACAAGTGAAGCAGACTCCTCAAGGTATCTTCATCAACCAAGCCAAATATACAAGAGATCTCATGAAAAAGTTCAAGGTCGAAAACAAGTCAACTGTGAAAATACCCATGAATACATCCCAAGGTCTAAGTCAGGATGATGATGGCAAAGATGTTGATCCCACACTTTACAGAGGTCTGATTGGTTCCTTGTTATATCTCACCACTAGTCGGCCAGATATTTCCTACTCAGTTGGTGTGTGCGCAAGGTTTCAATCTAAGCCTAAGGAAAGCCATCTTCTAGCTGCCAAGAAAATTCTGAGGTATCTAAAAGGCAATCCTAACTCTGGATTATGGTACCCAACAAATGGAGGTTTTGAACTCTATGGGTATTCGGACTCTGACTTTGCCGGATGCAAAATTGATAGAAAAAGCACCTCAGGAACTTGTCAATTAATTGGTGGAAGACTTGTTTCATGGTTCAGCAAGAAACAAAGCTCAATTGCTACAAGCACTGCCGAAGCTGAATACATAGCTGCAGGCAGCTGCTGTGCTCAAGTTCTTTGGATGAAACAACAATTAAAGGATTATGGAGAAGAAACAAAGGAGATTAGTATACTGTGTGACAACACAAGTGCTATAGCTATTACTCATAATCCTGTGTTTCACTCAAGAACCAAGCATATTGAGATCAGGCACCACTTTATCAGAGAGCATGTTGAGAAGAAAACCATCAAGCTTGAGTACATCCCCACCGAAAAGCAGCTGGCTGACATCTTCACCAAACCATTGAATGAAGCTAGATTCAACCAACTAAGGCAAGAGCTTGGTATGTTAGATGATCTAGATCAAGTAAGGGAATAACCCTGCATCTATTCAGGGGGAACCTAATTCCAGAATCAAGGGGGAATTCCTAGCCATCTGCTGAGGGGGAACTATCAGAGGTAGCCATCTCGACTACCCACAATCCAAAAGGAATGAAGCATCAAGGTCCAAGAAAGTCTATCTTAGACTTTCAAAAGAAAGAAGCAGTCAAAATTCAGGAGTGGGCTCAGCAGGTGACTGTTCAAAAGAGCAGTAGGATCAGCAGGCAGCTGCCCAACTAGACCACTGCTACACGAGTAATAAGGGGACTTCAATTAATACTCTCATAAAGGAGAATACAAGCTTGGAACGAGAAAGGAACAATGGAGGTACAGACACTGGTTCACAAAATTCGAACAGATGTCTGCAAGCGGGTGTCTGCCTCAGAAGCAGTCCACTGTTTGAGATCAGCAGTTGGCTCAAATTACTGCAAATGTACATGGAATGTCAGCATGTGGCACAAGTATTCTTGATCCTCACATATCAAGGATTCTAAAAGGGTAACTTTTGCTCTCATAAACCCTCAAAAATTTACCAAGCTAGAGCACTCTGTTACCAGTGTGAACACAATTAATCCAGCCGTAGTCTCCAACGGCTATATCCTAACGGCTAGTTTCCGATAAAGAATAAATACCTCCTCCGTACATTTCCTTTACACTTTTACCTTGCAATCTCTCTCAAACCCCTCTCTAAACCTCAAACGCTCTCAAAGCCCTCAAACAAACAAACTCTTGTACTCACTATCTCATCCGCACTCCATATTACACCCATATTCCTTCCACTTCTCCAACAAACAAGAATGGCATCCCTTAAACTCATGGCTAAGAAAATCTACACCGGATCCATTCTTGATACATCAATAATACTGAAGAAAGCTAACAACAGTGATCTTATGAAAGATCTTCTGAGAAAGCTTGATCGCACAGGTCTTTTAAAGATGGCTACCTACCCATATCCATGCTTCTATCCCGAAGTAGCTGCAGAGTTCTACCTCAACTCTACCAAGGACACTCTCAAATCCTGGATAAGGGGCAGACCTGTGGAGATTGAAGAAGGAGATATCAGAACACTGCTCTCCCTCCCTGGAGATGAAGCTCCACCAGTTGAAGACTTTGAACTCAACGAACAGGAATTCAAAGAGTTGGCGTTAATACCAAGTGCACGCAACACACAAACTCTCAATCTCAAAACCAACAAGATGGTGTATGAGTATGGCCTTCTGCTAAGCATACTATACAAATGCATAGACGCCAAAAACACTGCTCTTGATGAAATAAATCACAAGAGAGCAACTCCATTAGCAGCAATCATCTCAGGGTCACCTTTCAACTGGACAAGGTATGTCTTCAACAACCTGCTAGCATATGTGAAGAAATACCACGAAAGACCAAACAACACCATGCCCTGGCTAGGGTATGGTTTTCTTATTGGTGAAATCTTAAGAAGAAAGGGAGCTCGAAGCAACATCAAAGAAGCAACTACCTGGAGAAAGTTTCTGTCTCTCAAATCCAATCAAGGAGCCCCAGAACTACCTAAGGCAGAAGACACCTTCCTCTCAAACGAGCCCATCCAAACCGAATTCAAGAAGATCAAAACCAAGTCACTAAAGAGGCCTCGTTCTGACAATGAAGAAGTCCAATCACACAAGTCTAAAAGGAAAACTCCTACAACAAGGAATCTGCAGGATGAACTAGAAGCAGAAGCCTCCCCTCTTGAACTCAATCATGTCCACTTACAAACCACAACTCACCCCCTATCCACTGTTCCTGAAGAAAGTGGAGGTTCCAAACCGAGCGAAGAACAGCAGGCTACTTCCTCTTCAGGTATTGCTATCTCTGCAACTCCACTTTCTATAAATCGTCAAGAGGTGACAACTCAGGAAGAAGAACAGGCGGCTCCACCCTCACCAGCAATCACTCCCCTAGAAAGATTGGAAGCTGAATGGGCTCGAGTCAAAGAATGGAGGAAATGGAAGATGTCTCGAATCCTAACTCAAGCCAAAACTCTTTCCAAATTCATCACGGAAGAATACTTTGCCCTAAACTGACTAGGTACTGAAGACATTACTACAGCAACAAATCTTCACCAGATGAATCTGGTCTATCTCTCAAAGAAGAAGCAGCTGACTGATAATCTCCAAAAGGAGCACTCTACGGACAATAATGATGATGATCTTGATGATGATGACGATCATTCTGGTCCAAATGGCCCTTCACCGAATAGAGGTAAGCAAATCATTTCTTCTTCCTCCTCCAGTGATAAAACACTTCAAATGGTTCTAGAGAAATCTAGATTTGAGACTAGAGGAGGTGGCGAAACCTCCAATGTAATGGAGGAAGAAGCTCAAAAGTCAACTGAGCAACATACTGCCACCATTCCACTCCAGCCCACTGCAGATCAAGAACAGGAGTTTAGTACACACTCTCAAGCGTCTACTCAAAACTTAGAGCAGCACTCTCCCACATTCATTCTTGAACCTGAGGACAATGAAGAGGACACTGCTACCCTGGCCGATGTCTTCATCAAAGAAAGAAGGGCTACCACACAGTTCATCAGCCGCGCAGAGGTCAGACTGCACAAGAGACTCATCAAAATGAAGAAGCAACTAGAAGAAAGGCTAGATATCAGATTTGGAGAAGTCCACAGCCACATCAGAAGAGATTCAATGATCCAACAAGTGTTCAATGCTGAGCAGAGAGCTCTACTCCAAACCAAAAACTCTCAGCAATCTGCCTTGACCAATGAAATAAAGCAGGAGATTGCAGCACTAAAAGCCAAGAATGAGGACCTCGAAAGACAAATGCTAGCACTTCAAAAGCAGCAACAAGCTCAGCCTACTGCAGCAGGTACCTCTGAGCAGCTGCCTTCTCTCTCAACCTTACCTCCTCATCTTCAGCAGACTCTCCAAATGGTGACGGAGCATGAAGAATACCTCCTGAAACTAAGGAATGAGGAGTTCCCTGCCATGTTCAAGCTCTCTCAGAAATTCCTTATGGACCAGCAGGCTCATGCTAGAGCCTATGAACAGCTCACTAAAGACATTGCTCACAACTTTCAAGTTCTTCAAAAGGCTACTCAGGACACCTTTTGGAAGCAAGGGTCTGACTTTCAGAAGCTAGGTCAGAGCCTAGTAGCTACTCAGGACAAGCTTCAAAGATTAGAGAATGAGGTCAAAGATGAAGTCAAAACAGATCTTTTGGACGTCAATAATCATATCAAGGCCCTGTCCATTGAAGTCTATGGTCTGAACACATCCAGAAGACCACATGAAGATCCTGACTCTGATCCGGAGATAGAAGCTCTATTCAACGAAAGCCAGACCCCTGCTGATGATGCCAAAAAGGGGGAAAAGACAACTCAAACAGGTCCCTCCTCCTCAAGATCAGCAGCAGCAAGGAAAGCAGCTGAAACACGAAGGAAGAACAAGCTCCTTCAAGAAGAAGCAGATATCAGAAAAAGGAAAGCAGAAGAAGCAAAAGCAAAAGAGGAAGCCAAGAAGAAGTTGGAGGAAACCAACAAGAGTAGACTTCAAGGAAAGTCCGAAAGTGACTAAAAACTATTGTAATTTATACTTTAGACCAATGTACAATTATCTTAAATCAATGAAAACATTTCTTTCTTGTGTTGTATAGTTTTGGCATCATCAAAAAGGGGGAAATTGTTAGTACCCAATTTTGATAGATTTTGATGATGCCACTATACTCTACACTAGCACATTGTATCTTAATTTAGTTCATTCACTAGTCTTTAATTTAATCAAAAATGACAACATAAATGTACAATCTTTTGAGTCTAATGACATATTACCGGAAAAGAAAAAATGCAATAAGGTAATTTTTTTTCTTTTACCTTAAAGGGATATTTAGATCCTACCGGAATATATTATTTAACTCAAAGATTAACTATCACATATTTTTGGCACTCGGATATCATACACTGAATGTGTATGATTGGAAGACAGAACTTGACCAACATTAAATGCTAAATCACGTACATGGTCCTACAACATGGGACGTCCTTTTGGAGTGAAGCAGCAGCAGCATGGGACGCACACATAATGCAAGACAAAATGATCAGCTACAAATTAATGCTCCAGCACAACAGGACAAGAGTACTACTCGTACTAATCAGAATTTCAACGTCAAAGATTAATTCATCTCAACCAACGGATGAGATTAATCAACCATGAAGGCCTATAAATATAGGTAGAAGCATGAGTTCGAAGACAAGCTTGAGCATCCTAAGCAGAGAAATACTTCCATCAAAGCATATACGAAGCTATCTAGCAAAAAGAGAAAGTGCAAACTCAACTTTACTCTCTGCTTAGCCTCATGCTTCACTAAGCTCTTAGATTAGATCAATACTTTTACATTTTTAGAGCTTAGCTCTTAGTTGGAGGTTAGAACTTTCTTGTAACATTTCACAAGTGGTTGTAAACACTTAGGAGAACAGTTGTTCGGATCCTAAAGTGTAGTTAGATAGATAGAGTACCTTTTGATCCCCACTGGATCAATTGAGAAAAGTCTAAGGACTGAGTAACTTTGAGTGGTGTTATACTCATTGTGAAAAACCTTCAATCTAGGCCTAAGAGTTGTAAAGGCTAGATTGGCACTAAGTGTATTGGGCTGAATACTTTAGTGGAAATCCATTTGAAAGAGAATGGGACTGGACGTAGGAGGATTACACCACCTCTGAACCAGGATACATCGTGTGTTGATTTCACTTCATTCAACAAAACACACACCCAGCACTTCTCGTATAAAGATTGTAGTTTGCCAGCAGCATCTTAAGCAGTTGTCTTAATTGACCCAACTGCTTATCCTTCTGCTTAATTACTCACTCTCTTTGAGGCTATCTCCATACAGTTCACTTGGTAAAGCATTATCAAAAAGGTTGTTCTATCAGTTCTCGAAAATTCACTTTCAAAGTATAGCAGGTGCCTCAGCAGTCTCCTCAGTACCACCCAACTGCCGAGCTCCCTGCTCACATACGTATATTTCCTTTAAACATCTCAACATCACCAGATCCTCATAACATCATCACACGAAGTTTTGCTTAAAAGGATCTCTGAAAATCTGTTTATAACCTAAGCAGGTGACTCAGCAGTTCCCTTTGTATCACCCAACTGCCAAGACCACTGCTACAGTTAAACTTCATCTTAACCTTACTTAAGTACTTTTTCAGACATCTTTCTTGTGTTCTAAACAACGTTTCACCATCACTTTTCATCATAAAATCAATATTTCTCTAGCAGTTGCCTCAGCAGTTCCCTGCTACCTAGTCAACTGCTAAGCTAACTGCCAAGCCAACTGCTAGCTATCTAAGTCCAATCTTCCCAAAATTAGAAAGTGGTCAAACACTCATTACATAAAGGGTAAAGACTTCCGCTGTGCATCTATTAATCTCTCAAAAGATTATAGATCAATTCATCTAGAGGGAAAACTTCATAAAGTTGAAAAAGATTTAAAAGTCTATTCACCCCCCCCCTCTAGACTTTTACCCTATCCGGGACCATCAGATGGAACCTAGACTAAGGAGTTGTTCAGGGATTAGATGACGTGACTACGAGCCAAGCTCTAGCACGTGGTAGTATGACTATGAGCCGAGCTCTAGCACGTGGTAGTATGACTATGAGCCGAGCTCTAGCAAAATGTAGTGTGACTATGAGCCGAGCTCTAGCACAAATTAGTATGACTATGAGCCGAGCTCTAGCATGAAGGAACATGAGTTAGCTATAAAATAATAACATCCTAGATGGAGGATCTTGGAAATTGAAACTTTGATTAATCTAATTACTACAGAAAATTCGTGGAGAAGTTTCCAGTTTTGACATCGCCATTGACGAAGCTCACTCGAAAGGGTCCGAGAACGCATGCTAGCGTGACCCGTGGAGGATTTCCGTGAGAGAGACGAGGGTCTCTTGTCACTCCGTGGCCGAGTGGGTGTACCATCGAATGATGAGCTTCGAGAGTCCATACTGGAGGAGGCTCATTCACCGACATACACTCCTGAATTAGAGAAGATACATAATGTGTTCCAGGTATCCATGCTTAAGAAGTATGTGCATGATCCCTCTCACGCATTGGAGAAGCCGCCCGTGGAGGTACGTGAAGATTTGAACTATGCCGTGCAACCGGTAAGAGTTATTGACAGAAAAGTGAAGAAACTGAGGAGTAAGGAAGTTCCAATGGTTAAAGTCCTTTGGAAGAGTGACCGGGTCGAAGAAGAGACTTGGGAAACAGAAGCTTTGATGAGGAAGCAGTATGCATTCCTATTCGAGTAGAGCTGTGAATTTCGGGGACGAAATTCCTGTTAAGGGGGGGTGAACTTGTGACACCGCTCCCGAACGTCCTTGAAAATTTGATTTAAAATTCAAAGTTTATGTATTGGATTTCTGATTCCCAAACATTTTGTAAAACGATTAATGTTTTACGTAATTAATGATCGATTAGTGTACTGTTCGAACTCGTATATTAGTGTCAGGCATGCAAATACTATTTGGGTCCTATTAATAAATAAAAGAGTCCAACATTATCCAAATAGTGATACATAATCTTTCAAGACAATCCGAGTAAGGTCGGACGGCCCAAACGTTATTTTGGGCCCAACCTGCTAAAATAGCAAGTATTCGAGAATGGCGTTCTAGACCCACTCGGGAGTGACCCACACGGTTAGTAGCCCATTAATATGTATGACAAATGTCAAATAAGTGATAGAATGAGTAAAGAAGAATACAAATGCCTATAGTCCCATCTTTAACATTATTGAGCCAAATAATGGGAGTATGATTTTTCTTCTATAATATCCATTAAGTAAATTATTGTGATAAACCTACACATATTGGAAATCAATAATGTGATGAAGGAAGTTGACTTGTTCTAAATGAATAAGGATGGGTACAAAAAGACATCTTTGACAAAAGATAAAATAATAGGACTCATCTTCCCATTTTTGGAAGTATTGGTAGATATTTTGGATCCCAAAATGATTGGGATCAATTGGGAACCATTCCACATGGACTTAGTACCTGCAAAACAAGTGAAAAGAGGTGAGAAGACCATATGGGGCGGACTCTTGGCTCACATGCACAAAAACTCCAAGAGAAAACAAATGGGGGAGGTCCACCCCATATTTGATTGCAAACCAAATATCCCCCATGTTCTTTTGTGAGCCACATACTCTTTTAGCATGTTTAGGGGCTCCTAATACACTCCCCATACACCCCATTCGAACCCCCAAAGAGATAAGAGAGCAAGGGAATCCACACAACCTAAGAGAGAAGGAAGGAGGAGAGCAGTCCGCAGGTTCGTTCTTCAGTGCGTAGCTCTGATTGTTTGAGCCATAACTTGAGATTTACTCATCCAAATAAGGCGTGCGAGATACCAACAGAAAGCTCTCAAGACGAGGAATCCGTGAAGATCTGGTTTGCATCAATCGGAGTAGTGGAAGGCGTCCAATTCGACCGAGCAAAACACGACCTCGCAGAATACGTTTTTGTATTCAAAGTAAGTTTGAATCCAAAACCTTCCTCTCTATTGTCTAAATCATATAAATGATTGAAGAACTATTATACACTGATTGAAGTGTATAAAATGTTATTATAAAGTGACTTTAATTGTTGTAAAAGTTAGATACTAATCTAGACAAAACCTTGAAAGGTTAGGGAACGATTTCGTCGGGAAACACCCGTTCTAGGGACTGTTTTTGTGCCTTCGGTTAGGAGTTGAACTAGCACTTTGAAGAGGCTGTTTAACACTCAATTCCAAGCAAGGAATCAGTCCTCAATCTTCCTTGGCCGAAGCTTGGGTCATTGGATCGAGAAGGAAAGTTTTAAAGCTCATTTGAGGTGAGGATCGACATCTAATTGCTTACAACTTGTAGGTTAAGCATGAGATTACCTAAATGCCTAAATCATAATTTTCATGGATTATTATGATTAAATATTGATATAGTTCCCAAAGAATGAAATTGGAAATGATTTGAGGATGTATGAATAATATGAGATTAAATGAGTTATAAATGAACTATTTTGTGAAATGGGGATTTTACTCATGTATGAAGTATGTGGATACATAAATGAATATTTATGTATTGAAATTGAGTACTTAAGTTGCGGCTACACACTTATAAATATGTGGAGAATTACAAAATGAGGATATTTGTATGATGACAATAATCTTAATAGTATTGAAATACTAGTTAGTGATTATTTGAAGTTGTTGATAGAATTGATCCTAAGTATTGGATTGTATGAAATGCACTTGAATGTACTTCAAGTGTATAAAATGACTTAGTATGAAGCTAAGGGTAAGTTATGGGCAGTCATTAAGAATGACCAAGGTAGATACGAAGCATTTGAGATGCCAATTCTAGGCATAGGTTTGCTTAGGAATTGGACTATAATGAGGAATTAGAGCCGGACTCTATGATTTGCATGGAAATGTAGTTGGTCCGAGACCTTGCCATGTAAATTGTGATTTGCATAGAAATGTAGTTGGTCCGAGACCTTGCTATGCAAATGTGATAGGATGTAAATTGTGATTTGCATAGAAATGTAGTTGGTCCGAGACCTTGCTATGCAAATGTGATAGGATGTAAATTGTGATTTGCATAGAAACGTAGTTGGTCCGAGACCTTGCTATGCAAATGTGATAGGATGAAATTGTGATTTGCATGGAAATGTAGTTGGTCCGAGACCTTGCCATGTAAATTGTGATTTGCATAGAAATGTAGTTGGTCCGAGACCTTGCTATGCAAATGTGATAGGATGTACTTGACATAAAGGATTGCATAGAAATGTAGTTGGGCCGAGCCCTTGCTATGCAATGGTAACGTGATGAACTTATGAATTGTCGTGGCTTATAGTCACGGGGAATGAGAATGGTGATTTTCTAAATGAACATGGGCCCACGGGCGGACTACTTGACTTTTATTAAAGTAAGTATATTTTTAAAACGGGGTAACTTAGGGTTACCACTATATTGTATTACCACCCTATTTGAGGGTCTTGTGTTTGAAATACTTGTTGTATATCTATTAGATGCCATCCACACCAGCACTTTATAGCCCTATAGAGTGCTGACCCCTTCGGGGGCGTCCCACTACCATTTTTCAGGTTGAGGCTCGAGCTTGCTATCTGTGCCCGTTGCTCGGGTGATCCTTTGGAGAGAAGACGTGGTTCGTGCTTTCTCCATTCTGTTTGAACAATATTAAACATGCTCATGGATATTTTACCTTAGAGCCTGCGTGCTCATGAATAGCCCTGTGTGGCCCTTTTGTTTTAAACAATGTTTTCCGCTGCGTTATGAATTACTTATTATGTTTGTTTATGGATGTTATATGTGTGAATGATATTCAAGACGCCTTGTATAATATGAATGTGTTGGACTGCGGTTGACTATTCGTATTGTACGGCGGGTTGTTGACGTGTCCGGGGAGGTCCGGGGCGTGACACACAAGACTCTGGAAGTACCCCAGTTGTTCAGAATATACCATCCAAACCCCAATCAACACAGCCCCCAACCATTTCCATACCTGTTTCCAAACCCTTAACCATAGAAAACCAACAACCATCCACATCAAGGGGAACCCAGGATACAGAACTAGTATTCTCCCCTACAACGACCAAACCTAACCTAACAACCGTACCCTTCGAGGATCTTGTAGCTGAGATCTACGACCGTATACTAGACGTGGAAGAAGGCAACCTCACCCCTCTTCAAAAAGCCCTTCTCCATGCTCTAGATACACAGAACACTTGCCGTGACAGTCTCCGTGGTGCTAAACGTTCACATGAGGATCCTGATGATTCGGATTCTCATGAGGGGGAGAACAAGCGCCAGCGGATACTTGAGCATGTTGCTTCTACTAGCCAACCCTCAAAGCCAAACCAACCCTCTACCTCTACCAATGAGCAACCCACTACTTCAGCTAGCCATAAATCCCTAGCCACTCTCTCTAGCATGGTCGAGCTAGACATAACATCCCGAGGTGCATCTCCTATAGATGGTAACCAAGGACGGAATGGAAGTCCTGATGATGCTACCACGAGTACATCTTCTTACTCAGGCCATCAGCTAGAACCTAGTTCGAAACTGATGTCAACGGGCAATCCTGAGGATCCCGGTGTTTCACACGATGAGTCACCTTCGACACAGCAGCAAGCTCCCTCTGAACCCTCTGACAATCCAATACAAGATGAGCTTGAAGATCTTCTAGTTCATGATCAATGGGCTCCTAAATGGACAGAGTGGGATGACCTTAGAGTGGAAGCCGATCAGTATGAAATGTGTCGAAGCTGGCATCTCAGAGAGTTCCTCAATAAATACCATGCAATGATGATTGGACTCGATAAAGACGAACTCAAGGAAGGGGAGAATCAAAAAGAAAACCTCAAGGAACCAGAACCAGCTAAAGAAAAATGGGAAATCATACGGATCAAAGCCCCCTTTCTTGAAGAAATTCGAGAGAAGATTTGGAGACAACCAGAAAAAGTCAAGAAGTTCAGTGAATTAAAAATGCGAGGAATCAATCACTTGAAAGGAAAATATAGAGGAGGAAATCTGTATATGCTAGGACATAGATCCACAGGGCAACGTCGACAAGTTCTAAATCACAACCTTGCAACAAGTGGATGTCCCATATTGAAAATCTTGGAGATTACAGAAGATCACCTGGAGACAATTAAGTTCATGATTTTTCGTCTACAACGTACTGATGGCTCGGAGTTCACCTGTCAAGAGAATGACTTCTTTCTACTGCACATGGATGACATTTATCAAATGTTCATGAGGTGCAGGGAGCTTCCAGTTCACAAAGACAGACTCGCTAAAGAAGGCTTCGAGGCGATAAAAAGATTCATGACAAGACAAGTTCGGTTCTACGCTTCTCATGACCTCCAGATGACCATAGAGCACAACTATTCAAAGGTGAATCTTACTAGACCGGACTTGAGTAGACCTGGCCTTGAATCCTTTGAAGCATATCATATTTTTGACAATCCAGTATCAGTCATCTATCTGAATCATAACAACGAAAAACGTCTAATGTTCGTGGATGAAATTAACAAGTATTGTGACGGAACGTTGAAGATCATCCAGGAGCAGCTCCGATCAAAGAAACAAGAACTTGGACAGAAATCGACTGAAGCCACTGAAGGAGACCAGAAGGAACTGCACAGAATTAACAATATTCTACAAGCCATTGAAAAGCAACTTGATAGAAGAAACTCACTCAGAAACTATGAGCACGCACTTAATCTCAGAAAGAACTATTACAAAGCTCAGAAGTGAAGAAACCCAGCAAGACGGCACTTGACCACAAAGGGGGAGATTGTTAGAACTTTTATTGTGGGTCAAGTTTGTCTGTAATGTCTTGTTTAAATAAAGTAGACTAGTTATACCATTTATGGTATTAGATTAGTATTTATTATGTAGCAAATAAGGTAAAGGGAATAAGGCCCAAAAAGGACTTGGCCCAACTTCCAAGGTTTACTTAAATCGGTAACCTGTACAGCGCCTATAAATACGCGCCTTGTGTACAGGTACCGATATCGATCAATACACATTAGCCTTACGCTGCCAAATTTACTTCTCGATACTACAGAAAGAAGGTTTCACTGTTCTCGATAAAGCTTATATCATTATATGAAATCTTTCTCTTCTGTCTATCGATGATGTTCATCTAGCTGATCGTTAGTCTGCTAAACTGGGACCAACATAATCTCTCATTACAGTTGCCGAATTCGAACCCGATACTTACCTCTTGTGGCATGCAGTTTGTCAACTTTAAATTAGGTGAGAAATAAAACAAAACAAAACTGGTGATTGATGTTTATTTTATGTAAAGGAAAGTGAAATTAATGGAAATTAATTGAAAACCTCTGACATAAAATAGAAAACATTGATTATAACAAAACAGTTTAATAAAAACTGTTTTTTATTAAACTGTTTTATAAAAATTGTTTATTAAACTCCGTTTAATGAAAAAACAGTTTAATAAAAACTGTTTTATATTAAATTGATATAAAAATAAAGTTATATTAGAGTATGAAAAACTGTTTTTGAAATATTAAACTATTTTTTGAAATGTTATGCTATTTTTTCGAAATTATAACAATTAAAATGTTTAAAATATGATTTATACTGATTTTTTAAAATGGCATACGAATAAATACAAAAAAACTGTTTTTAAAGAAATTATAAAATTTGATTTATATAAAGTATAAAAACTAATTTTTATATAAAAAAAAGTATAACAGTTTATATAAACTGTTTTTCATACAAAAAAAGGATAAAGCTTAAAACAGTTTGTAAGTTGGAAACCGTTTTTAAGTTTAAAACAATTTTTAAGCCTCCAAAACTGTTTTTAAGTTTAGTAAGTTTTGAAATGATTTGTATAACTTCCTTATAAAAACTGATTTTAATACAAAAACTGAATTTTTTAAAGTCTAGGATTTCATTATAAAAATGAATTAAAGTTAAAAAATGAATTAAAATGAATTTTATAACTTTCTTATAAAAAGTAAAAAAAAAACTCTTGTAGGTGGTAGCCAAGGAGGAGGCAGTCGCGGAGGAGGCCGTCGCAGAGGAGGCAGTCGCGGTGGCAACCGAGAAGGCCCATGTGGAGGCAACCGAGAAGAAAACGAGACCGAAGAAGATTATCTATATCTATATGATGATTCTAGATATTATCATAATGGTGGCCGGAAGAGCTTGTAAATGATATACATTTTTAATTTAAATTGAACATTGTTTATTTATACTATAATTCTAGTCTGTTTATTATTACTTTTATTCCAGTCTGTTTGTTAAATAAAATGTGTATTCTAGTAGTCTATTTATTACTTTTATTCTAACTGTTAATTTTATTCTAATATTTGAAACATATTTTTTAATTTTTTTTAAAACAAAAAAACTTTTTTTTAAAAAACCAAAAAACTTAGTCACGGATCTGGTCCGTGACTAAGTTTTTAGTCCGGAATTCTTTTATAAATTTAAAATTTATTTTTTTTATAAAAACATTTTAGTCACGGATTTATGACCGTGACTAATACGAAACTTCAAAAATTTGAAAATAGGAACCGCGGTTTTTTGAAAATTTTCAAAATTTCAAAATTTGAAAACTTAGTCACGGATATTTCCGTGACTAATTTGGCCGCATTTTTTTTAGAAAAATATTTAGTCACAGACACGTCCGTGACTACAACAAAAAAAATTTAAAAAAAAATGTAGTCACGGATCTTAGCCGTGACTAAAGTGCCGGAGTAGCTATTCCAGTGACAAATTAGTCACGGATCTAGTCCGTGACTAATCCGTGACTACATTTAGTCACTGACTATTTGGCGTGACTAAATTTAGTCACGCCCAAACAGTCACATATTTAGTAACATACAAAATCCGTGACTAAATGAGTTAGTCACGGATTTTTTAAACTAGGGTACGTGACTAAATCCGTGACTATAACCGATTTTTTTTGTAGTGCAAACCGTTTGGACCGGACCGTAATGACACTGAATCAATATTTCTTGTATCGGCCCCGAACTGATCGAAAACAGGATGAGAAGAATTTGCACTTTTAATATTTTACATTTCATTAAGGCATTAAGCAATTCATTTTTAAGTTTAAATTCCATCCAAAAAAGGTTGGGATACGTAAAATTTAGAAAATTAATGTAGCAATACGTGCGTGGCATCTACATTTGCGATACATATACACTACGGAGTATGTATATTTTAGCTTGGGATGGTTTCACGGAACACGTTTCTTTTTTACTTTTTATCCAATTGAGTTGTACGTAGTATTTTTTTGACCAGTGTAAGATCCGCGCGCTCTCTAATGAGCCCGTTACGGGCTCCTTAAAATTTCTGCATATTATTGAGGATCAAATGACACATGGGAAAAATGGAACATTTTATAATTCCTACATACTTTAACACCACCACATGTTACAGTCCGATTCAATTTTAATCACAAATAGTTTTTATTAGTTATTAGGAGGTATATGCAATGACCATTAGTAAGAGCAAGGGCAAAGGTTGAAAAAGTTGACATACTCCACCCGATTTTTATATATTGACATGTGTATGCGGAGGTCTTGAGAATAACAAGTTAATATGAGTTGAAGTTTGTGATATGTGACGACTAACAACGATGGACCGGATGACCAACCACGTCTACCTTGAATTAGTGCTGGACTCGGGCCGGGCGGCCCGGCCCGGAACCGGCCCGACCCGGTTACTGTTTGGCCCGGCCCGGGGCCCGGTGGGTCCACCGGTTCGGTTCGGCCCGGCCCGACTGCTGGGCGGTTCGGGCTCGGGCCCAGGTTTTGGTGAACCGGCCCGGCCGGTGCGGGCCCGGTCCGGGCTGGATTTTAATTTTTTTTTTTTTGAAATTTTTTTAAGTTTTAGGTTGGATTAGGTATTTTGGGCCATTTGAGGTGGTTTGGGATGGTTTGGGGTTGAGGGGGAGGGGTAGGGGATTAAATAGGAGAACAAAAAAAAAAAATTAATTGGGCCGGTTCGGCCCGGCCCGGCCCGGCCCGGAACCGGGACCGGCCACCGGCGGTTCGGGCTCGGGCCTCCCATTTCCTGGCCCGAGGCCCGGCCGGGCCCAGGCCCGAACCGGGCCCGAACCGGCCCGAGTCCAGCCCTACCTTGAATGTTGTATACAAAAAAGTTTATAATACTTTGTAGGTTTCCTTGACAACTTCATGGACTTAGAAGCACGTCTACTTCATTGCATAATGTTTTACTTTTGGTTTGTACCATATGTGCTTCTTAATTTGCTATTACAATGACATCTTATTTGCGTTTTTATTTATTGATTTCAAATCATTGGATCATAACCATTTTTTTAAATTTTAATAGAATCACATCTAAACTATTCTGTACTTCACTCCCGTGCAACGCACGGGTAAAGTAACTAGTGAGTATGTAATGAGTGTATTTACCATGATTAAAAATGACTACTTACAATATGAAATCTCGTCACTAATACAAGAAAACTTAAATTCATTTTCTCTATATCACTTAAGAAGTACTTCATCCGTTCCAATTTGTTTTGCAAAGTCAACATTTTTTGGTCAGCCAATAATAAAAGTCAACCCTCCCTAGCGATAATTAATTCAATTTTTAATAATTAAAATTTACATATTCAAAAACTACATTAAAATCTTTTCAAAGTTGTAAACTCCAAATTAGAAAATAATTAAAAATTGGTATCCTAATTAAGTGAACAAAACGAGTTTGTTTGACTGACAAAAGTCAAATTTGCAAATCTTTTGGGACGGAGGTAGTATATGACAACAAAATACTGTCATCAATACATATATTTAATGACAAAAGGTACTTTCATATTTGGGCACCAATTTATATGTCCCTGCCAAGTCCGATCCTATATGAATTTAGGTAAATTTCTGTCAATCAGTTTTTTTATATTTATATATAGTATATTTAAAACTAAAATGAAATAGCTAAAAATTATTTCCACCTTTTGCAATGGAGTCAAAGATTCATTATTTTTTAGCTTGAGAATATGATGGAATATAGCAAAATGACTCACTAAATTGTCTGCGCTTCTTTGTTATGAAGCAGTAGTCAGTCCATGCAATTTTGTACGCGATTTTCACTATGAGTCATCCAAAAACAGTCTCTCTATGCTTTTGTATAGGGGTAAGACTGCATACATCTGACCCCCTTACTCCACCGTAGGTGGGAGCCTTTGCGGTAATGGGGTAAATGAAAATGATGATGATGAGCTAAAAATTATGTTGGGAGTGTGTTATGGTCTCAAACAATCTAGGGAGATTTACCTTAATAGGATCACAACATGGCTTTTTTCTCAAAATAGGAATACCTAGTTTAAACATCCTTAAATAGGACTTTTTATTAGTGATTGGACCAAAATACCCCTCACAACCTTTACCACTGCTGCCCAGGGCTGCCGGACCGCCGCCTACCGCCTGCCGCCGCCGCCGGCCGCCGCCGGAGCTCCGGCCACCGCCGCCGGAAAAATTCCAGATTTTTTTCTGGAGGTTTGCCAACATTCTGCAGCCACCTGCCACCTGCCACCTGCCGCCGGCCGCCGCCGCCGGCCGCCGCCGCCAGAAACCGCCTCTTCCACTGCCGCCAACCTGCCGCCACCTCCGGACTGCCCCGGTACCAACGGACTGCCTTGGTTGTGCAAGAGAACTAGGGGGGGCAATTAATTGGGTTAATTAATTGCCGGAGTTGCCGCCGCCGCCGCCGGAATCCGCCGCCGGCCGCTGCCGGAGTGCTGCCGCCACCACGGACTGCCCCGCCACCGACGGACTGCCTTGGTTGTGCAAGGAAACTAGGGGGGTAATTATTTAGATTAATTAATTAATTAAATAGAATTAGGGGTAAAAAAGGTAAGGTTAGTCCTATTTAGAAAAAAACATGCATGTGGTCCTATTTTGAGAAAAAGGTTGAGTTTTAGTCCTATCTTGGACAATTTTCTCAACAATCTATTGCAATTTGTCAAAAAAAAAAAAACAATCTATTGCAATTGAGTTGCGGTTTCGTTGTGATTGAATTGCGGTTTTTATTGTGGTTTCATTTCTAATGCAATTGCGGACTAAAATAATGCAGGTGCAATCAATTATAGTGGCGATCCCCAATTTAAAACTCTGCGTTACGCAAAAGAATTTCGGACATAACATGGGAGATTCAAAGATGCAGGAGAAATTGCGCAAGTTGACAAGTCATTATATAATGGCACTTTCAGAAGCTTCAACTTCTGTGGTTCTGTGGTACTGCACTGCACACCGCCACACCGGGCTTTGGACTGGTCTAAACAGGGTAAATGATATAGACTTATACTTCGTATTGCGAAGGGAAATCCCGAAGTTGATCTATCGAACGGTTCCGTAAAAGCATATTCCGACAGCAATGCAATTTCCTGCAGGTATTTAAAAAGGTGTGGCGTGTAATTAACAAGGATTGACCGCACATAATTAACATCTACATTTCCTTTTATTAAAAAAAAGTCACGCTTGTAGTAAACGTTTTAATAAAAACTAGGTTAATCTAAGTGAAACTAAGTCCATAAGTAAAATTGTGTTTGGAGATATACAAGGTGAACCTAGGTTTATGTAATAAATGTTGTTTGAATGAAAGTATTCTAGCTCATTTTATGTTAAACGAGAATCTAACATCCAAAACTCTCGATTCAAAAGTTCTTCAGTTTAAGGTTCTTCCAAGTTCTCGGAGTTTAACACATAACCTAGGTTCTTGTTGCAAAATTACAAACAAACGGGGTTAATTTAACTAGAAATTGAATCTTCAATAACCTAGGTTAACTCCTAAACAAACAGACCTACTTTTTTTTCCACCTACCATAACTTTTTCTCCGTATCACCAAAAAAAAAATTTACTCCGTATATTATTTACTCCGTAATTATTACATAGTATATCAAACTTTAGCTAAAATGTTTTAGCTTAACATATTAATTTGCAATGTTAAATCAATTTCACATGTTAGGTTATGTATACACCCCAAAATTATACGGAGTGTGCATTGTATAATACTGATCATAGCATGGCTATTTTTTATTTTTTATATGGGTAACACATGCATAATTTTTTTTAGTGTTCAAATTGATCTATATAATAAGATTGGTTTGGTCCAATGAATTGAAAACATACTTTTCAATGATTTTTGGTAACTATCACCTTTTTGTGATTGCATAGATCTTATAAGAATGTAGTTGTACAAAGAAAGAAGATTTGTATTTAATTATAAGAAAACTCTTAAACATCATTGTGCGGCTAAATTTTAATATTACTCGATACAATTATTGCTTTACCTAGGGCTGTCTCTAGCAGTTTTAGTGCCCCAGACAAAAAATGATCAATGAGATTAAACAGTACATACAATTAATAACAGAATTAAATGTGAAGTAATTAGAAATCTATAAAACGTTTTTTTACGCAATGTAAAAGGTAACACTTGACTTAAAATTGATATAAAGTATGTTAAAATAGAAATTCTTTTAAGAAATAAATACAACTATAAAAGTACTACCTAATAACTTTAACAACCGAAGAAATAGAAGTTTTAAATAATAAAGGAATTTTATCAATTCAGAATCCAAAAGATAGATGATTTATCAATTCAGGACTTGAAAGATGAGATGTATCGGTATATGACTCGAATCATGGAAAACTATCAATCTAAGACCTTACGTTTTATATATTTTGACTTATTTAATCTTTTAAGATTTTCATTGCTAATTTTTCATAAACTTTTCTTCACAAAAGTTTATTAGTTTCATAAAACTATACATTATTTAAAATTTTTAAAATAAAAAGTCAATAAAATTCATGGCAATTTAGGTTCTAAAATTGATAATTTTCAATCATACAAGTCTTAAATTGATAGTTTTTTATCATTCGGATCTTATATTGATACATTTCATCTTTTAGGTCCCGGGTTGATAATTTATCTACCTTTCGGATCCTGAATTGATAAAATTTCAATAATCAAATAGGTAGTATAACGAATTAATTAGTTGATTAATCAATGCTCAAATTTCAAATCAACAGGATCATTTTTTTTTAGGAAAACAACAGGATAATTGTTGGATAAGTGGATTGATGAATTGGCTAATGGCTATTCTTTGTTGCCTCATGTAATCCTAATGACCGTATACGATACAACATAGGAATTTATTAGGGAAATAGTCTACGAAGTAATAATAATAATCTAAATAGATAAACTACATTACTCCTATTCCCAAGGCTAATTTCTTCCTAATTTTCTATTGGGTCATCTAGCCAGCGGGCCAGCCTCCCATATTTGTCAGAATTTACTTACGGACTACTCGTATTTCTTTGTAGGAGTAGTTTTTAGGATGTTTTTACTTGGACTGTAATTTGCCCCAGACCAGACCAGTCCAGACCAGACCAGTTCAGACCAGACCAGTTCAGACCAGACCAGACCAGACCAGACTTGGATAGTTATAAAAATACAAAGAAACCAGACCAGACCAGTTCAGACCAGACCAGATCAGACCAAACCAGACCAGACCAGACCAGACCAGCAAATTACAATCCAAGTAAAAACATCCTTATACTCACACAGCCGCTGGCCACTCGAAATACAGGTACTATTTTTTTTTAAAAATGATGCCCCTTGGGAGTGGTGCCTTAGGCCATTGCCTAGGTACCTACCCCATATGGCGCACTCTGACTTTTAACTATAATAACTTATATTCAATTTTTACAATTAAATAACTATGATACTTATACTATAATAATAATAACATTGGTCATCATACTCACTATGATTTTTTTCATAGTAGTACTTTTTAAGGATGTTTTCTTTTGGACTGTTTTCAGTTCCAGACCAGACCAGACTTAAACAGACTAGAACAGACCAGACCAGACCAGACCAGACTTAAACAGACCAGACCAGACTAGACCAGACTTAAACAGACCAAACCAGACTTCCGTAGTTATAAAATACACAGAGACCAGACGTTTACCTGACCAGACCAGACCAGTTCAGACCAGACCAGACTTAAACAAACCAGACCAGACCAGACTTAAACAGACCAGACCAGACCAGCAAATTTCAGTCCAAAAGAAAACATCCTAAAAACCCTCTATGATTTAATGAATCAAGGTAAATTAATCATATATTCATACTCACGTAGATATAGATTTGGATGTTTATTTTATTTGCAAACAAAAAATATCAACTTTAACAGCGTAAACAAAAGTCATTAATCATGGAATGTTTGAAAATGAAAAATGGGATCCAACCATGTAGCTAAATCTAGAGGTATACCAGAGCTGAACGGTACGATAAAGAATGTCCAAACTCGGAATGTGCCGTGGTTTAGCAGGCTCAATATCAGAGCAATAAATCTAGTGGTCCCTAACCAAATCAAACACGCCATAATAACATTTAACAAACGGGTATCAAATTTGTGTGTATTGACGACGTTTTTTGGTAGTGAAATTTGTTGGTCTAGTCTGGTCAGGTTTGAACTGGTCTGGTCTGGTAAACGTCTCGTCTTTGTATATTTTATAACTACGGAAGTTAAGTCTGGTCTGGTCTGATCTGGGACTGAAAACAGTTCAAAAGAAAACATCGTCATTCTTATTCTTTCACGGAGTATTTTTTGAAAATAGCTGATTTACTCATAATTCATCAAATCATGGTCAAATTTCCTTACATTAATAAAGGAGAAAAAGAATTCAAGAATGACAATTAGACAGAAATAGACGCTCAGCTCGTGCACAATAATGAGCAACTTCGTTCGATAACCATATTGTCTGTCTATCATGAGAAAATTGCACACTACTAGTAAAATTATCGCACACAACTCGATTATATACGTTGTTCTAATTGATGAAAATAATTCACGCTAGTAATATGATATCACCCTTCAACAACTCGTCATTCGGTTCAATTTCAAAGTTGATTGAATATCCCTGATTTCGCAGTAGCCATTCATGAATGTGTTACGAGCTAAGTGAAGTAATTGGGTCTGATTTCGCAGGACCCATAACATTTTTAAAATAATAACTACTCTATATAGGATTAAAAATAACTTAAATGCACAAATAGGACCACTGCATTTTAAACCATCGCAAATAGGACTAAACAATTCATTCCTACCAGAAATGCCCTTAAGGGTATTATTTTATAATGAAATGTTATAATTAACAATAAAGTCTTAAAAAATAATAAAAAATCATAAAAAAAATTAAAATCATACAAAAATAAATAAAATAAAATTAAAAAATTAAAAATAATTTTTTTGATTTAAAAAAAATAGTCAAAATCCATAAAAAAAATAAAAAACTATGAATACCTTTTTCACCGCCACCCACCACCATGACATTCGATCTAAAAATTCTGCCACATTTTATACAAAATTCCATATTTTCCCAAAAATGCCAAGAAAATGGCATTATTACTCTTCATAATGCCAAACTATCATTGAATCAGCCATTATTATGGCATTACTAAAATTGTTGGCAGATTTTTTTTGAACGAATTAATAAGAAATAGAAAAAAACTATAAAAATAAAAAAATATGGATAACTCCGATCGGTGAAAAATCTGCCATTATTTGTCAAAAATTCCATTGTTTTCTGAAAAATATCAAGAAAATGACATTATTACTCATCATAATGCCAAAAATTCCCATTAAATATGCTATTATTATAACATTACTAAAAATAATGGCAGATTTCCAACCGGTGATGGGAGCTGGTGGTGGCGGGAGTGACAGAGGTGACGACATTTTTTAAATACATTTTTTTAAGTTTTTTTAATTTTTTTAAGAATTGTTTTTTGTAAATACTTTATAAATATTTTAATATCTTTTTATGTTTTTTATGATTATTTTTACATATTTTTTTATGATTTTTATTATTAATTAAGATATTTCAAAAGCCTCGATCAAAGGTATGTTTTTCCAAATACACATAAATAGTCCTACTAGGGAGAAAAAACATGTAGTCCTGTTTGTGCTCATGAGTCACTCTTTTGACGTATTTAGGGAATTAACTCTTTTTCAAAACCAAAAGTATTCAATTGTTATGAAAAAAATTACATACTTGTATATAATACTCTCTCCATCCAATTTTACTAATCTTACTTTCTTTTTGGAGTTGTCTCAAAGAAGTGTCATTTTTTAGAAAAGAAATATAATCCGTATAATTTACAATATTTTACTTTATTATACTCAAATTTAACTACAATTTAATATTGTTTGATACTAAATGTGTGCTCTCTCCTCCCTTGATTATTTACAACGCGCATGATCGAACCCAGACGTATATGTGTTTGATTTACTTTTTGTGTGCTTCCACATCGTTATGAATCGATCAAGTGGACCCCAAATTTATATTTGTTCGGGTCTAGATTCCTGGTCCCTTGCACCTGGACCTCATCTATTCTGCAATATACAAGTATTAACATATGCGATTCACTTATGGTTTGTATTATAATTTTTTTTAAAATATATTACGTACCCGAGTATGATTTATCTACAGCCTTTCAAAAATCCATACATCCTAATAAACAATCCAATATACAGTCATTTAAGATGGAAAGAAAGAGTGGAAAGTGGCAATCAATTGACCTGCGTCATCATTTTGTATGTCACTATCTGCAATGGTGCCATCAATAATCTCCAACAAATTGCCGCTTTAAATATATTGTTCAACAGAGACGTTAGAACTGGGGCTATCATATTTGTGGAAAAGGTGGGACACTGGGACATACTCCGTATATGCTATGTTGACCCACGCCATGGAAATTAAAGAACAAATTCCATGCGAATTCGTAGTTTGTATTGGCTTGTTGCCCATATTGAAACAATAAAAACATAGGACAAAAGCTTCTTATAACAAACATCCATGTTTAATTAATTATTAGATGAATGAAGACAAAAGGTACGTGGGCCTCCTTTCTTATTGCTGCTATTCCGCGAACTCTTACTCCCATAGCTTATATACTCACTCGATCCCTCCCTCCATACTCTAAACAACTTTTTTGTTTTTTGAGCACTCCCGAAATTAACTTCTCATTTATTTTCATCAGAGCCGGCCATAGGGCCAGTTGGGCGAGGCAGTGGCCTAGGGCCTCACAATTTGGGAGGGCCTCATTTTTTTATATAAGTGTTAGTAGTAGTATTAAAATATTAAAATTAGCTTCATACTCCAACGCTAATCGGTAGAGCCTGTAACCTGTTGTCGCCCAAAGGCCTGCAAACCCCAAACCCATCACCTTAGTAGCTAGTGGCGAGATTTCAAGACCTAATTTGTGGCCCTGCCGCCCTATTCTTCTCCCGGAGTTCCGGTAATCAAAGTTCCAGCCTTCCAGCGCCAGGTTTGAATATTACTTATTATGCATAATAGCTTCGGACTTTGACCTTCTTCATTAATTTTCTTCTGCAATTGACCGTGAATTGGGAGTTTGGGATTTTGGAATTTGGGTTCGGGAGTTCTACGGACTTCAAACGCTTTTCAATGTTATTGCTAATAATAAGTTGGCTCCTTAATCATTATAAGCACTTTTTTATTTAATAATATTGATTGATTGGATGTTATGATTATTAGTCATTTATTTAATTTGTTTTACACTAATACGGAATATTTTAAAATTGTAATTGAATTAGTCATTTACGGAGTAGTTGTTTTGTAACTAATATTTTATAATTGTTTATCGTAAATGAGTAACTTTTCACTGTAGTTTTTTTTTGTTTATATTTTTTGACTAATTATTGTAGTGTTAAATATATAGGTATTGCAATGACTATATCTTAGCGATTATATAAATCACATTAATATAATACTAACTCCATCCCACTCAACTTTGTCAAATTAATACTGAATGTGAAACTAAAATAGTAAAAATTATGCAATTGAATTTGTGTAGAATAGAGAGAAATGAACATAATAAAAATTTCATTACTTTAAGAAAAGTGACAAAATTAAATATTTTGATACAAAAAATTAGGCAAAATCTTGTGGAACGAAGAAGTATATGAATATTAAGCATTTTCTGCCTAGGGCCTAGAAAATGTTAAGGCCGCCCCTGATTTTCATTTCCATATTTGGCAAATTCTCTACGTTAAAACAATGTCAAACAGTAGCTGACAGTGTCAAAACAGTAGAATTACCATCCAACAAATTTATTTTCTCAATATATGTGAAAACCAAGTGAGTTGTTGTATACACGATGAAGGGAGTATATGATACGGACTAGGGAGTGCTCCATCTCTCTCTAACCATCTTTGCATATCTTGAAGCTCTAGAAAAAGTCTATATGCCAGTTAATTAAGTTTGTACAAATATATATACGCAGTGGTATAATATAGATTATATTATACGTATAATTTTAATTCTAATACCTTTTACATTATTTTTTAACTACGCGTTTTGTTTTTATTATTGTAAAAAATAAAAAATGTTACCGCAATCAATAACTGCTTTAGTTATTTCTTTAAAAAAAAAAACTGTTTTAGTTATTTGACATTTTTAATAGGTTAATGGTATAATAATAAAATTCAGCCAAAAGAGTAAGCAAGGCCGCAAGGGTGGTGACGTGTTCAGCGGATAATAAATATCAGCCCATTTAGGGGGTGTTTGGTGATTTGTACAATGATTATAAGCTCATTTTTCATACTCCAAACGGCCACTTAAAAGAAGTTTCTTTGGAGTATTTTTTCTCTTCGTGACTTCTCAAGCACTACTAAGCTAGATCAAATTATTCACAGTTAAGTACCAAATGTAACACCCCGGCCCCACCGGACCCGAGGTAGTTACTCCGGACCAATAGTACTGTCCCCACAAACCACCACGAGCCTTTACCGCGCACTTTGTCCTCACTCATGCGCGCCCTGAGAAACTTCCCAGGGGGTCACCCATCCCAAGACTACTCCCGTGCAAGCACGCTTAACTTTGGAGTTCTTGGGTGATGAGCTCCCTTAAAAGGAGATGCACCTCTGTTGGTATGAGTAGTACTATTAATCCGTTTATATTAAATCTTAAGTGTTACAATCACCCCCACTTAGGATCGCAACGTCCTCGTTGCGCCCTTGAACCAATCTCAAATCTCAATCAAATCCCAGAATCTTCCCCCGCTAAGTGTCCGCCCGATATCCAACGGGTCATCACACTGTCGCGGGGTTGCTCTGATACCACCTGTAACACCCCGGCCCCACCGGACCCGAGGTAGTTACTCCGGACCAATAGTACTGTCCCCACAAACCACCACGAGCCTTTACCGCGCACTTTGTCCCCACTCATGCGCGCCCTGAGAAACTTCCCAGGGGGTCACCCATCCCAAGACTACTCCCGTGCAAGCACGCTTAACTTTGGAGTTCTTGGGTGATGAGCTCCCTTAAAAGGAGATGCACCTCTGTTGGTATGAGTAGTACTATTAATCCGTTTATATTAAATCTTAAGTGTTACACCAAAAGTGAACCATACTCATTTTTTTGTGTGGATTCATGCCTATTATTCTACTACATAAAAAATAATCATCACGCCACACATCATACGTATAATATACACACACAGAAGAAATGAGGAAAATGTGAAACATTCTTAATATTTCAATGTGTATGTGATTTTAGGGCATAATCCTAGCTACAAGTTCTCAAACATTATTTTCAAACTAGTTTTGTAAAATTATGCATTCGGTGCTTATTTCCGAACATTCGCTTTCCTCATAATTTTTTTCATTTCTAGCCTCTTTTCCTAATTTTGTTCAACTTCTCGAACAGTCGAACATATATTCTCTAAATATATATTCTTTAAAACTTGTAACTCTTCATATTTTTTTTTTTTGTGAAACAATATACACATGAAATGCCTAAGCGGAGACTATGAAATGAGATCATCCATCGGCAAAGGATTGAGACTATGGCAGCAAATTCACTATGAATATATTGAAACACCACCGACAGTGGCGGAGCCACTATGATGCAAAAGTGTTCAATTGAACACCTAATATTTTGAAAAACATACTAGTATATATGTATAAATTTAATTTAATTATTTATTGTCCTTTCAAATTTTAATTCTACAAAAAAATGAACACCCAAAACTTGAAACATCAATCCGCCACTGACCACCGATGCTTTTACTTGGACCGTTTTCAGTAGACCAAATCAAACCAAACCTAAACAGAATAGACCAGACAAGATCAGATCTAAACAGATCAGATTGAGCCATATTTCTATAATTATAAAATACACGGAAACCAGACATTTACAAGACCAAATCAGTTCAGACCAGACCAGACAATCAAAAGATTTGAGACGAAGTAAAAACATCAACCATTTGATAAGCACAATTTTTTTGAAAGAATATAAGCACAATAAAATTTAAAATTGTACTAATTTATTAAATTAGTTATATTTAATAAAGTAGTACTAACATCATATTTCTCTTTATTAACTCTATGTTTAGTCCCCAAAAGAACTCTATATGCTTAGTATTAAATTAACAGCAATATTACGGTCACAAAAAATACTAACCGCAATGTTAATACTAATAATAAACAAATGGTAATAAAAAGGGTGTACAATTGTATCCACAATTGATCGCTGGCCTACAATTGCTTGTACTTAAGTATTTGGAAACAATTTGTTTATTTATTATTGGAAGACTAAAATAATTTTAATTACATGCTAAAATGTAATTACAAACTTAGAGAGAGATAATCTTGTTTGGGAAAAAAATATTCCACGTATTCTTTAGCAAAAGCCCCCCGGTTTTGTGACATTACAAAGGTAATTTTCTTACTTAATTATAACCGGTGTCATTTCAATATTATTACTTTTTTATCTTTTTTTGGTCAGTTTGTTGTGTAGTTTCCTTCCATTTGTTTTCATACTCCACAAGCAACGTATATCGTAACAAACCCTTTGGCAGTTCTCCTTATAAATGTGCGCTTATGCAGTGAGAGCTTTACAGGTCTTTCCCTAGCCTCTACCTCTGATCTCTGTGAGTTAATTAGTAAGTGTATATACAAATCAAACCCCAAATACACAAAACCCCAAATCTTTGAAAGAAAACTGAGAAATAAAAACACTCTTTCATATTTTGTTTGCTAATGTCTTGTAATTAATGTTTTGAAGATAAAGCAATGCCTCTTCGTGATCTTCCAGTGCAACTCAGGAACTTCATCATTTATATAATAGTGCTGGTAAGTGTTATATTGTTTAGTTGAATCCTTTTATACCAGGTCACTGGGTACAATTCTCCACATTCAATTACAGGTGCGATTGATTACACAGAGATGGTTTCGCTCGTTTCAGGGTGAACCGCCTGAAACTCGAGTTCCTCGGGTATGTATTTTAACAATTTCAATTTTTTTCTTTTCATTTTCGTAAAAACATGTCTTCATTACTGTCTTGCCAAATAAACGTTTTCATTATCTAGTATTATCTAGTACTACGTACGAGTATAAGTTACTCATAAATCAGCTTTTTTTGAATACGAAATACGGAGTATTAAATAATTTTAATTTGGCTTACAAAGTTCTTGATTACATTATTAGTATGGACTCGCTCTTGTTCAATATGGAGTATATAAATAGGCCGCCCTTTAATTTAATTTGAATCGACAATTATTAAGAAAAACAACTTTTTGCAGTTGAATTACATTTGTATATAGGGAGAGAGAACAGTTTTTCAATCATGCATAAAATTATTTCTTTTATTTGAGTTGATTAACCTTTTTATGAGTTGTTAAAAAAAACCTTTTCATGAGACCGATCGATGGAATATAAGGACATTTTTTTATGGACGGAGAGAATATTAAAATTAGTTTGAGTTCATTCACATTTTATGGAAACTAAGAACATCTTTACATTAGTTGATAGGTGGTTGTTCATTCACATGATCACATCACGAATCAAAATTAAATTGAGTTCGTTCAGAGAATATTTTTTATGAATAATTTATGTATATACTTTTTACAAAAATAGTTACATGATCTAACTAAGGTTTACTAATAAACACATGTGTGATAATATTAAAAAATACACTAATTAATACTCCGAATGAAGTATAAAACTATAACAAACATTATTCACTGTTACATTTTTTCTTATCATGAAGATATATGATAACATACAATAACTAAAAAAGTGTTATATAGAGAGGTTGTATTAATAACTACTCCATCCTCCCCTATTTAGTTACGTTGTTAATCAAATGTGTCTTAGCGGAGGTTGAATTCATCATGCATACTGTTTTGTCAATGCTCAATCATAGGTGAAATAGTTTCTCTAGTATATCACCCTCCGTTTTTACTAATAAATGGCACAGAAACACAAAAGTAAATGGAAATTATGGAGATAAACTTCATTTTGAAACATATAACCACATCGTCACCAGATGATTCAATTCCCCCTAAAACAAAATAATTACATACTACGTATTATTTTTAAAACGAACACGTAAATATTTCTCGTTTTTCTGTCACACATGTGTGTACCCCTTTATTTAGAAAAACTATCTTCAACCATTATCGCGCACGATTCCCACAAAAATGTTACGGAGTATTTATTTTACTACATAGTTACAAATGTCTATTTTTGTCAATCCTATATGAATCTTAACATAAAGTGTATTTCAATATTATTCTGACAAAAAATATTCTCATCAATTATCATGCTAAAGTTCTGCACAATATTTATATACCAAAGGATATTGGAACATTTTTATTTTACATTACTTTACTTAGCACTAATGTTTTGTAATGATTAATATGTTAAATTAAAAAAAAAAAACACCATCGATCATAAAATACTAGACTTAAATATGTTTAGATCAAAGATAATATTATTTTTAAGTTAGTTTTGAAAATAAGTCAATATCTTCAAGAATGAATATAGTTCTTTATGTGTTATGTCATTACTCTGGTCAATGAATATTTGCATGACATTATCTTATATAAAATTTTTATAAAAATGTGAACTTTCGCATGTTCACCTTTTTAAACCTAAAATTTTCCTTAGACAGATTTTAGTGTTAAAATAAAGATATAATGGTTCCTGTATTTGATTTACATCTTTTATTTATTTTTTATTCAAAAATATATGTGAAGTGACATTAAAATCTTAAATTCCAATTTTATATATTTTTATATTAGAATATTTGCCACTTTATAACATTAATTCGATATAAAATTAAAACTAAAGTTTTAATTGAAAAAGATATTGCTGGGAGAATACATTAACCAAGCTAGATGGTAAGAAGAAACTGAATAGACTGGATAAACACAAATTATAAAGGAGTGAAGAGTTTAGTTTATTGATGGAATGACTAATGAATTCTAGACTCTAGTTAGCATGAGGGAGTAGCTCCATAGAATTCTGAACTCAAATGAATTACAAATATATACGGAGTATTCATCATTCGAAGACAACCTGTCTGTGGAACAGAAAAGTCTACAAAAAAATGTACACATTTTATTAGACCTGGGACCGGTTCGGTTCCTAGGTGAAATATGTGGAACCGTTTGAAAATATGAAATTTTACTAACGGTTCGGTTCTTATAAATTATTTTGTAGAACCGATAAGGAACCGAACCGTTCTTAACGGTTCGGTTCTTGTCATTTAACGGTTCCTAGTATTTTAAAAAAAAATCTTACAAATCACGGTTAAATTTGTGTCAAAAATACAATCAACGCTTGAAATTACAATACAAATATGTTGAATTTCATTTCAAACCTCAAAAGTTGAGTTTAAAAGATAAATACATAACAAACTGCAAATTTTAGAAAACAAAAACAAAACAAGATATTCGGTAAAGAAACCCAATAAAACCAGTTAAATGAAAAATAATTTCAAATAGTTAAATAACTAAACTAAAATAGTGAATGTAATATGAAAATAGATAAGTAAATATACATTAAAGTACATATACTAATAAGAAATATATATAATTTTTAATTATTATATATAACGGTTCTTTAACGGTTCCCCGTACATATTTTTTACAGGAACCGGGAACCGAACCGTTAATAAAAAGTAGGAACCGAACCATTAACAAATAACTAATAAATTTTGGAACCGAACCGAACCGGGTCATAACGGTTCGGTCCGGTTCGGTTCTCCGGTTCTTGGTTCCAAAGTCCCAGCCCTACATTTTATGTATATCTAGCAAATCTCTACCATTCACCATCACAACTTCACTTTGGTAGTTAACTTTATCTTAATAAATACTATGTAATTAGGTTGGAGGCCCCCTTTCAACATCACCCACCCCAGTACTAGAGACGGAAAGAGAAACAGAGGAAGCAATAATTCCAATAACTATGGTAAGCGTATATGTCATGCTTAATTTTTTTGAAACATTGATGTAAACTGTGCATAACACATCAAAAGAGATATCACTCCCTTGTAAAAGGGAACTAGTGAACTACTAAGGTATGAGGTACTTAATTTACCAATCGTTTACAATCGTAACAATAATGTAAGTAGGCTTGAGATTGAAGGGGCTGTTTAATACTATCTCCGTTCCTTAAAACATTGCCAAAGTTGACCGCCACGGAAAATAATAAAGTGAAAATTGTGTGGTAAAGGTTTGTGCTGAAGAGAGAAAAATGACCGAAACAACAAAATATTGATTAAAAGGGAAAATGACCAGGTTTTTTGGATCGTCCCAAAATGGAAAGATAACAAAGTTATAAAGGACGGAGGGAGCATGAAGTCCAAATATGACTAAGCTAGCTAGTGTCTGAATTATTACACTTATCCAACCGTGACACCTTGTCCATGCAATTGCCTTTATCGTCTTTGTTCGGCGCCTGTGATAAATCTCTTGAGAATTCATCTCGATCAGAGAGGAATATAATAACTAAAGATGGTCCAGGCAATATTAATACGAAAAATTCTTTTGGCACATTCTGCTTACATCCAGGGTACAATCTATAATCTATATAACCCTCATTTCTAATTTTCCTCTTCCATTTTCTCTCTCCTCCCCCTTCCATTCTCTTCTCTCCCTTCTCTACCTTTACGCACATTCTGCTTCCCCCACCCCCATTCTCTACAGAGACGGAAATTATATATGTGCGGACATTTTTTTCTATAAAGACAATTAATGTTTGTATACACCGATATTGGTTTCCAACCTCTTGATAGACTTGCAAACCAATTTTTTTCATAACACATTTTTGTCTAAGCAAACAACTAATGTTTGTGTAACCAGCATGGTAAAACGAGCTATTAACTTTCCAACCCACGGTGAAAACGTGCACGTTTTCCAAGCATAGCTATTAATTTTTTAATGATTAACATCAAATTGTTTTGACAGTATGAATAACATATCTTTAACACATTTTTTTGACATGTCATGTCTTACACACATTAAGAAACACATTAAGATGGTAACGTTTTTAAACATAAGCACACCTTGTCATATACGTTAATGCTCCTTCATTCTAATTTGTTCTCCAAAATTTTGGATTTGAATGGTAGCAAAATGATTTTTCTACTTTCTATTTAATTTGCATTATAAAATATTGACAAAATGGCAGTTTTACTCTTATTCTTGTCCTACTCATTTTCCATTTTCATACAACTATTTAGAGAGTGTTTGTAACGGTTTAAAAAAGCGTTTCTGGAATTTTGGCTTAGAAAAGCTAAAATTGGTGTTTTCAAATGATAATTTTACTTAAAGAAGTGTTTTTAAGCATTACACAAAACACATATTTTATCAAACACTATCAACTTTTACTTTGTACAATCAATTTTTTCTCAAATGCTATCAACTTTTACCACTAACCACTTTTCCAAAATCATTTTCAAAGAGGGTTTTTCTAAGAACATTTGCAAACACTCCCTTAATTGGGATTAATCTCACCTACCCTATTTCATCAATTACACCCTCTTTCCGCATTCCTCCTTTTCTATTGTTCAAAGAGAAATGATCTTAAATAAGAACAAAACTTTACTTAATACACCGTAGAGGATCACTCAAATTTTAAAACTCAAATAGGACTTAGTTTTTTTACTTAATACCAAGTATGCCCCTGATTTAATTGCACGGGATATTCTTCCCTTTGCCCGTGTTTTTCTGGCCGTCTAGTCTAACAACCTTCTCATCTTTGCTCCGGCATCTTTGTTCTCACGCGGACCACGTCACTAGTGACGGTGGCCGCAACAAAAATGCCGGCCTACCATCACACCTTCAGACTTCTTGAATTATTCTTCCATAAATATTTCCCACCCTATCCCATCTAGAAGATTCCCAAATTATATTAGGAAGATTCCTAAATATATTAGGCTATTAGTTAGTGCCAAAACAGGTTAGTATGGCATATCTAGCGCCATTTAGTTCATCTGTTTTATGCAATTCGGACCTCCGCCCGTGGAAGGCATCGGCTTTCCGGCGTGTAGGGAACTCTCTATTACCACCTGTTTATCTCCATTGTTTTTATCACCCCCTTTAATTTCGTATGTGTTATGTCATCACCCTGGACAATGAATATTTGCATGACATTATCTTATATACTGCCTCCATTCTTAAATAAATGCAACATGTTGAATTTTACACAATTCACATGTTCTACTTTGACTATGTTTTATTTATTCATGTATGAATATATATTTTTGAAAAAAAATATTGTTAAATTTATCTAATTGTAAATTTTAAAAATCTAATTTTTTAAATTTTTTTACTAATAGAGAACTATATATATTAATGGTCAAAGTTGTGCATCGGCAAATGTGAAATGTTGACCGTTGCATTTATTTAAGAACGGAAGAATTAAAATTTAAAAAAAATGTGAACTTTAACATGTTCTGCTTTTTAAACCTAAATTTTTCCTTAGATATATTTTAGTGTTAAAATAAAGATATAATGGTTCCTATATTTGTTTTACATCTTTTATTTATTTTTTATTCAAAATTATATGTGAAGTGACATTAAAATCTTAAATTCCAATTTTATATATTTTTATATTAGAATGTTTGCCTCTTTAAATAATAATTACTCACAAAAAACAATTTGGTAAAAAATTGGTCGATAAAATATTAAAACTAAAGTTTTAATTGAAAAAGACATTGCTGAGAGAATATATTAACCAAACTAGATGGTAAGAAGAAACTGAATAAACCGAGTAAACACGAATTATAAAGGAGTGAAGAGTTTAATTTATTGATGGAATGACTAATGAGTTCTAGTTAGCCTGAGTAGCTCCATAAGATTCTGAACTCAAATGAATTACAAATATATAATCGTTATTTATCACAACTTCACTTTGGTAGTTAACTTTGTCTTAACAAATAATTAGGTTGGTGGCTCCCTTCCAACATCGCCCACCCCAGTACTAGAGACGGAAAGAGAAACAGAAGAAGCAATAATTCAAGTAACTACGGTAAGCGTATGTGTCATGCTTAATTTTTTTGAAACATTGATGTAAATAAACTGTCCATAACACATCAAAAGAGATATCACTCCCTTGTAAAAGGGAACTACTAAGGTATGAGCTACTCGATTTATCGATTTACGAATCGTTTACAAACGTAACAATGGAAGTAGCTTCAGATTGAAGTGGTTGTTTAATATCCCCAATGATAAAGTCGAAATATGACTAAGCTAGCTAGTAACGCATCCGTCTGAATTACATAGTACGTAGTATTAGTTATCCAACCATGGCACTTATCGGCCGTGTAAGGTTTCCCCGCGCCGGTGATAAATCTATTGAGGATTGTTTTCGATCAGAGGAATATAATAATCAAACATGGTCTAGGCAATTAATTTTAAAAATTATTTAGGTACATACATACTCGTTACACTCAAGATACACCCTATATAACTTTCATTTTTTATTTTCTCCCTTTCCACTTTTTTCTCTCTTCTCTCCCTTTTGTACCATACAAACCCCCCTCTCCCTCTCTTTCTTCTTCCTTTCTCCTTCATCATCATCTTGTACATTAAGATGGAAATGTATTAAAATTTAAGCACACCTTGTCAGATACGTGCTCCCTCATTCTAATTTGTTTTGCAAAACTTTGGATTTGAATTATACCAAAATGATTTTTCTACTTTCTATTGACAAAATTGCAGTTTTACCCTTATTCTTGTCGTACTCATTTCTCATTCTCGTACAACCATTTAGGGAGTGTTTCCAATTGTTTAAAAAAGCGCTTATCGGCTTTTGGTATAAAAAAAATAAAATTAGTGTTTTCAAGTGACAACTTCTACTTCAAAAAATGCTTCTCAATTTTGGTTCAAAAGTGTTTTTTACTTCTTCTATCACACAAAAAACAAATATTTTGCCAAACACTATCCACTTTTACTTTTCAAAATCACTTTTACTCCTAATCACTTATCCAAAATCATTTCCAAAAAGCCCTTTTTAAGCAAAAGCATTTGCAAAGATTCCCTTAATTGGGATTAATCTCACCAACCGTATATCATCAATTAATTTCACTATACCCTCTTTTCGCATTCCTCCTTTTCTGTTGTTCGTAGAGAAATGGTCTTAACTCTTAAATAAGATCCAAACTTTACTTGATACACCGTAGAGGATCACTCACTTAAAAACCTGAGTAGGACTTGTTTTTTTTTTTTACTTTTTACCAATGCAAATATGCCCCTAATTTATGGAGTGTTTGCAATTGCTTCAACTTTAAAAAAGTGATTTTTTAAAGTGATTTTGGGAAAAGTGATTAATAGTAAAAGTTGGTAGTGTGTGAGAAAAAAGTGATTCTGGAAAAGTAAAAGTTGGTAGTGTTTGGTAAAATAAGTACTTTTTGTGTAATAGAAAAAGTGAGAAGCAGTTTAAAGCACCCTGCTTCCAGCTTTTAGCTTTTAAGTGATTAATTTAAGCAGAAGCTGTCATTTGAAAACACTCTTTTCAACGTTTTTTAAGCCAAAAGATGAAAAGCGCTTTTTTAAGCAAAGCCAAACACTCCTTTAGTTCCACGAGATATTCCATGTGGCCGCAACAAAAACGTCGTCCAACCATCCAGGGGCGGAGCCAGGACGCTGGGTCAGACTGGACCGATACACAGTGGCGGATCCTGGATTCAAAGCTATTGGGGGCAGAGTAGGGATGGACCGGGTCCGGGCGGCCCGACCCAGTACCAACCCGAGACCAGTACGGTTAGGATTGGCCCGGTACCAGTTTTCCGGTACTGGTACCAGCCCGCTACACGGACCAACGTAGAAACGGGGCGGGCTCGTGCTTGATTTTTTGGGATGGGACCGGCCGGTCCTAATGGATATATTTTTTATTTTTTAATTAGATGATGGGTACTAACCTGGGACCAGTACTGTTTGGACCCAGACCGGAACCAAACCGGGTCGATAACGGGCTTCAATTATTTAGAATCTGGATCGGTCGGACCCGGGCCCAGGTTCGACCCGACTCCACGCCTTGGGAAGAGTAAGATGACATACTTAAAGACAGTACAAAACAAAAAGACAATAAAATATATCCAAATTGAAAAGGGTTTTTTACATTAAAAATTACTAAAGTAAAACTTATTTACACAAATATGACAATTAGTTACTACAATTAGGGCTGTGCATTAACCGGGTCAGACCGTATTTTAGACCTGAACCGGACCGGACCGGTATACCGGTCCGGGTTTCGGTCCTTAGTTTTGTAAGATTCCGGGTTCCGGTCCGGTCCGGGTCAAACCCGGAAAAAACAGGTCCGAACCGTAATGGACCGGTAACCTATTTTCCCGTAAAATATATACGAAGTACTTGGTTTTGTATCATTAGTCATTATATTTATGACTTATTTTTGTCTTTTATTACATAAACGAATATATACGGAGTTTATATTTGGTGTCTAATTATTTGCTAAGTTGTTATTTATTTATTTATTTATTTATTTATTTATTTATTTATTTATTTATTTATTTATTTATTTATTTATTTATTTATTTTTTATTTATTTATTTATTTATTTATTTATTTATTTATTTATTTATTTATTTATTTATTTATTTATTTATTTATTTATTTATTTATTTATTTATTTATTTATTTATTTATTTATTTATTTATTTATTTATTTATTTATTTATTTATTTATTTATTTATTTATTTATTTATTTATTTATTTATTTATTTATTTATTTATTTATTTATTTATTTATTTATTTATTTATTTATTTATTTATTTATTTATTTATTTATTTATTTATTTATTTATTTATTTATTTATTTATTTATTTATTTATTTATTTATTTATTTATTTATTTATTTATTTATTTATTTATTTATTTATTTATTTATTTATTTATTTATTTATTTAATTATTTATTTATTTATTTATTTATTTATTTATTTATTTATTTATTTATTTATTTATTTATTTATTTATTTATTTATTTATTTATTTATTTATTTATTTATTTATTTATTTAATTATTTATTTATTTATTTTCCTGCTTTTTATTTGTTTCTTTATTTGCAGGTGCACATGTAGTTTATACGTAAAATATTTTTGGACTTAATTTAGTTTTTATTACTTTATAATAGATTATGCATTTTTAATATACACAAAAGATTGTAGTTTTAATTATTGTGGGAAACTAATTGTTACGATTGAATAGTTTTGATAACTATATTCCAAAATTAATAAATGAGCTAGATAAACAATTATTTAGTCTATTTAGCATATCCGCACATAAAATTATAATTTAGAACAACAACATCCAAGCCTTATTCCTAAAAAAATTTGGGACCAACTAAGAACACTCTAAGATAATATTTATTTTTTAAAACCGGGTCAATTAGAGTCAAAACCGGACCGGACCGGAAAATTCAGGCCCGGACCGGTCCGGATCGGTTAGATTCAGCTCCGGTCTTCGATCCAAAGAAAATGATGATTCCGGTTCCGGTCCGATCCGGTCCGGTTTTGGACCGGTGCACACCCCTAACTACAATGTAGTCTCATAGTAAGTCAAGTTTAAAATTTAAAATAAGTTACTATGATTTCATTACTACTCAGATCAATAATCGCATTTTTGTAAATAATCTTCATTTTAGTCATAAATATATAAGTTTTTCAATCGCAAATACTCGTAATAAAGTACATGAGGATTCTAAAATTTTGCAACTAATTCTTAATACAATACACTCCCTATCATTTTTATAAATCCGAATTAATTTTACACATTAGGTTTAATTAAACAACATACAAATTATATAATAGTGAAATACTTCGTAGTTAATACTTAATGGATTTTGAGAGAAATCTACACTCGTTCTTCACTTCTCTTCAAACCAGGCTCTAGCGAGAGAACTACTCCAGCTTATTGTCAGTTGAATTGCTCTAATTTTAGGGATCTATAGCCTTCACGGTTAGAAACTCTCAAAAGTTTTTTCATTTGGAATTTGGGCATGGGGCAATTTGGGCTTACTGGACTACGGATAAGGGGGCATTTTTTTTAATGGGGGCATTTATTTATTTTAATTGGGGGCATTGATATAGGATGTGATTTTTCTTAATGAATTATAACAAGCAAGAGGTTGTTTATTGGGGGCAGCTGCCCCCCTCCTATGGCTGTGCATCCGCCCCTGCGGATACAAAGAATATTTTTGGGAAAAAATATACGGAATTTTTTACACTTAAAATTTAGACATTTTTAAAATTTGGGCTGGACCAGGGTTGCCCTCCCCTAGCTCCGCCCCTGCTACCATCACACCTTCGAACTTGTTGAATTCTTCTTCCGTAATATTTTCCACCCCATCCCATCTAGAAGGTTCGATCTTTCTCAGCTCGTTAGCACCAAAACAGGTCGGTACGCCATATCTAGCGTCATTTATCTCATCTGTTTTATGCCATTCAAACCTCCGCCCATGGAAGGCATCAGCTTTCCGGCATGTAGGAAAGAGCCCGTGTAGGGAACTCTCTGTTACCACCTGTGTATCTCCTTTGTTTTTTATTTTCCCCTTTCTTAAGAGAAAAAGCCAGAAAGACAAATATCTCCTTGCCATCTCTTTGGCTCCGGTGGACTAGGTCTGGAAGTCTCCAGCGTTTCGACGCGCCCATAGAGTTGCTTTTCGCACACCTATCTAGTAATGATTCCTCCTTTGGCCGCCAAATACAGTAGGTTCCCGCCGGTGATGAAGAGTATTGTTGGGCCGAAAAAGCCGGGCTTGTTTGCTTTTATGGCCTCCTTATGACTGAGCTACGAGGAGTACTGCTCGGCCGAAAAAGCTCAGCGCTGCATATCAGTTAATGCTGGGCTAATTGGAATCTTATGAAATAGTCTTTTTTATTAACGCAATTTTGGTAAAAAGGATATCTTGCGCTACGTATTTAGGATAGTGTAGATTTTACGTAAAATTGGTAATTTAGATTGCCGTTTTGATTGCCCTACGGCTTTGTTTGCAACCTTAAATAAAAGCACTTTTTGGGAAAAAGTGATTAGTAGTAAAAGTTGGTAGTGTTTGGTAAAATAAGTGTTTTTTGTGTAATAGAAAAAGTAAAAAGTAGATTCTACACGAAAACCGAGATAGTAAAAGTTGGTAGTGTTTGGTAAAATAAATGTTTTTTTCTTAAAAAAAATCAAAAGCACTTATAAATAGAGTTTGCAAACAGAGCCTACATATTTAGTTTAGATTTCCTTTTTAAATAATATAATGTCAAATTGACAATTTGTTGATAAATGCTTAATACTCCGTACAATTCAATTGTAATTGATACTCCGTATTACATTGTCAACATTTGAACAATGACAATATATCGATGTCAGCACAATAAACAATGTTATACTCCGTATTTTTAATAACTAGTGCTCTAAAATTGTGCTAGCATTATCACATACTCCATCCGTCCCTTATAACTTTGCCAACTTTCCATTTTTGGATGTCCCAATAACTTTGCCACTTTCCCATTTAAGTAAAGAATGTGTGGTTCCAGTTAATTCTCTCTCCTCTGCACAAACCTCAACCACACAGTTTTTACTTTATTAATTCCCGTGCCGGTCAAACTTGGCAAAGTTATTAGGGACGGAGGGAGTATTTATTTTTGAATTTTTAACTTTATGTTTAGTTTTTTATTCATATATACTAGTACAATGACATTAATTTTTCATAAAACGATATCTTTATATTGTCAGATACTCCCTCCGTTCTTTAATATTAATCTTCCTAGGATTTGGCACGGGTTTTAAGAGGAAAATAGTAGGGGTAGTGTAAAAGGTGTAATGAGTAGTGGGTAAATGAAAAAGTAGGAAAGAGAAAGGGGTAATGGTAATAAAAGTTGGGATATAAAGGTATATTTAGATTAAAAACTTTCCTTAAATGGAAAGGAGGACAGATAAAAAAAAGTCCTAAAAAGGAAAGAAGGACTAATAAAAAAGAACGGAGGTAGTAATATTTTAGCAATTAATACATAGTATATCGATTAGCAACACTGCTTTTTCATAAAGATGACCTGATTTTGTATGTGTTTGACATTGTCACAATATATTATCTATGATGACAATGATGACATTGTCAATATATAAGATTGTCACTTTATTTTTATTGCAATATTTTAGTCAATGACATAAATACATCGTCAATTTTACACAATGACTTGGTAATGTCGTCATATTGTTGTGATTATAGTATGTCTCAACGTCATTGGGTTTGTTATGCCATTGACAATTGACATTGTAATGTCACAACATGATCATTGATATTAATATTGGCATTATCATAGTTGCAATGTCATGTATAACATTGACATAGATTTTCAGATAGTCATTACATGACATTGTAACATGTATAACATTTTAGTTTACATTTTAATAATATTTACAATATAGTGATATTGTTTGTTTTGGAAATGTTTGATATCTAACATTTGGAATTTGCTTATAATGATAAACCTCGTGACATTTTTTGATATTTTGGGAATATTTTGATATTGAATTTTGTTTCGAAGAGTAGACTGTGTCCATTAAATTTTAGCTTAAAATCTAAATCAATTAAAAAATATTTTAAATAAATTAATAAAAAATATTGCGTTGTATATATTTATATAAAGCGTAGTGTTTTTCAGTAATTTATTTAACAGACTTCCCGATTGAATTTTAAAATAAAATTTTTTAGATATAATCTAAACTTAATGAAACACACTCACAAGATTTTATCAAAATAATCCATGCATAACAAATGGGCTTGTCTATACAGAACTCCATGTTGGGGCATGCCTGAATTGAATGGGACTCTATATGTATATACTACCACTAAATAATTTATCGGCCCTTCTTCTTGGTGGGCCTTGGGCAGCAGCCCAAGCTGCCCCTATACCGGGACGGCCCTGCACTCATACATTACTGAAGTATCTAAATTGTTGGGTTTTTAATTGGTCATGGGACATGTATGCATGGGTGGAGTTTTAAATTTTAATTTTTTTTGAATGAAAATCTTAATTAATTTAATTAGTTAAAATTTATATTAGTGGCCTTGGTAGGTAGTTAAAAAGTGGAGTAGTGGACCATCTCAGTTAACTACGTAGTGATCTCCTAATTTATGAAGAGTACTTGCATTTATGAAGTAGAGTTGTTTTTTCATTCAATGAAGTATGAAGTAATAGGATATCCACATTCAATGAAGTGCTCGATTGATTCCACAGTAAGATTATTTTTTCTCTATTTTTTTTGTAGTTTATTTAAATCCTCGACACTTTGATAACATAAATTTCCAAGCTCTCAATTAATTTAGCCGAACATCAAAGTATTCATAAAGAAATGCTTGAATTGAAGGTCCGTCTGTAATATGATGGATGGACAGAACAATCAGTCCACAAAATGATACGATATGGCCAGTCAAATAGAATCTGACGGCGGCGGTCTAAATTTACCGCCAGTGTCGCCTAATTTTCTAGTGAATATTGCTTATTCTGATTAGTATGTGCTCACACATCTTTTCAAATGAACTCCAGCTAGTAATTGGGAGGAAGGGGCTTATTAGAAATTTCGGATCATCCAAGATTCCGAGGGAGAATATTGAACTCGATTTCATGGGAATAGGGGAGGAGTCGCTGTAATTCGAACCAGAAGGGCTTCGGTGATGACAAGCACTATCGGGCGACGAACTCTCTGGCGGCGATGAATGTCGGTAAACTTAGTTGCAGTTAGGAGGCCTACTTAAGGTGATTCGATTTCCTCTGGGATCTGGCGCATCTTTTCCGTGGTTGACCTACAAAAGTATCTAGCGCCTCTTTTTCATGGATAAAGGAAGGGTATTTTGTCCCTTAACATAAAATTAGTAAAAATAACAATTGGCCCAGTGGTGGAAGTGATCCGTGTGTGTGGTAGCTTATCCCCAGGTTTTAGGGTTCGAATCCTGGATCTCCTTTTCTCTTTCACGAGGTAAATTTTTACCGGTGGGTGTAACTCAATTGGTAGCGAGAGAGTGTCATAAGGGTTAGGTCCCGGGTTCCAATCCCGTCAACTGCGATGAGAGGTTACTATGCTAAAAATGCATAGGGCCTCAACAAATACCGGGGACGGAGCCCCACTCTTTATCTGTCAGATTGTGATTATAGTCCAATTTACATCCTCCCATCGTTGGAGGGGCCCTCAGGGATGGGGTGTCATCCTTATAAAATTAGTCCTATGCATGGGAATTAAAAAAATGTAGGGTCCTATTCACTTCCCCTGTTTTAGCCCTATTTGTGTATTTCTCTCTCGTTCATACCTAGCTTCTATGAGTTCACTCACTTGTTTCCCCGTCTTCTGGGTAAGTTCATCTGTTTATCCACCTCGTAACTTGTAAGGTCGATTGAATTGTCTTCTTCTCTGCGCCCTGTTCTGCATTTGCATCTCTCGCAGTCGCGCCTTCTCGGCATTTGCTCAAAGTTGGAAAGTAAATTCTGCCGTGTGTGTAGTTGCTTTGTGCCTCTGGGAACGCCACGCCGGAAGAGTAGTCACCATTCTCCACGGAATTGCTCCGAATCTCTTCATAGTTCCTTGTTCTACACCGGAATCGCCTGGTTGGTAGGCTGTCGGTCGTGTTGCCTGCCTGCATGGTGATGCTCAGACGTGTGTTTTGAAACAAAACCCATCGCTCAGGGCCGTTTTTTAGGGGGTTAATTAGGTTCTCCGGAACATGCCCCCAGATTTATGGGGCCCCGAATTTTAAAAATTTATTAGTATTATATATTATATATTAATAATAATCAGTAACATACAATTAGTACGAAAGAAAAATATAGATTCGTCATTTTTTATTGGTCATTTAGTTCATATTTACTCAAATTGCTTCAATAATGAGGTGTGTTACTTTAAATAAAAAATTAAGTATGTTTTAGATAAAAAAAATTATTACATTGTTAAATAAGTATTCAATTGATTTAAGTATAAGTATTTGAATTGAGTTTTTTTTAATTTTTTATATGAAAGTGGGACTCCAATTTTACATTTGGAACGGAGGCCTCCAAGCTTCCCGTTGTCTTACCCCAAATCTATAGCCGAACCGGTGATGAAGACATTAGCCTGTCGGCTGTCGGAAAACACCTACATATGTGCCGCTCAATAAGCTCTCATCCATACGAGTTACAGATTGTACACAATACACATACATCCAAGCATTTCTAATGCTACCCACGTGGCTATCTAAGGCTTTGTTTGGGAAAATAAGTGTTTTTTTCTTAAAAAAGCCAAAAGCACTTAAATTAGGCGTTGAACTGCATCTACTTTCTTTTGAATACGTATTACTTTTCACTTTTGAGATTTGTTATCTTATTTATTAGGAAAAGGGCAAAGTGGTAAATGTTGTATGTTTTCTTAATTCTTGTGTCGATCAAAATTTTCAATTCAATTGGGAGAGAGGTAAGAATATTTTAAATTTTTTATTCTTATTATCGGTATGTTTGGGAAGCAATCTTTACATTTTTAGGGTGATGAGTTGCCTTCAACGAAGCCTGCGGTACAAGGGAGTAGGCCTGTCAATGGGTCGGGTTTACACCCGGACCCGACCCGGACCCGGTTATTTTTAACGGGTATGTGTCTATATTTTATTCCGTTTATCCGGATCCGGACCCGGATCCAGACCCGTTAGTATATTTAATAAACGGGGCGGGTATGGTACATATGATTCTGACTCGTTAAGGATCCGGACCCGTTTAAAATTTCTTATTTGTATACCAACACAGTAATACATAAAGTGGTTATTTATAACACTTCAAGTAAAAAATTACAAACTAATGTATACACACACATATATACATAATAATACATAAAATTATTAGTTGTAATTCTTCAATCGAAAATACACACACTAATACATACCCATTATATAAGTGATACTGATCGAGATAGTGTGATAGCATTAAATTAATACCCGTTTTGGCCGTTTATTCTCATTATGATAAATGTGTATTGGGCTTGGTTAGCAACACACAATATTCATTATTATAATAATAATTATTATTATAATAATAATAATTATTAATATTATTATATCATTATCATACACTATGTTTTTATATTCTCAATAGTCCAAGACATCTTTTATGACTTAATTTGAAGTTTATTCTACGAGCTCTATGTACGAGAAAAAGCGACACAGAGTGTGGAGTTATACGCAAGAACCAATACTTTATTGGATAAAAGTAATAATATGAGAAACCTTGATTGTTTTTTGAATAAGTGAAGATATATTTTGCTTTTTAGTTTACGCACTTTTCTTTATATTTCATATAGAGGTCTTGTTATTTTCAAAAAATTTATAACGGTATCATACTTGACGGGTCTACCCGACCTGGTTCCGAGACCCGTTGGGTACGGGTCTGGGTCCAAATTTTCAGACCCACCGGGTAAACGGGTCGGGTCTGAATCCATTATTAACTTAGCGGGTCTGGGTCTGGAACACTACGTTCCGGCCCGGACCGACCCATTGACAGGCCTACAAGGGAGTGAAGAAGCAACGGTGGAAGCAATTCAACTACGAGTTGGTTTGCAACTCCTTTTATAAAAGCACTTCTCAGCTTTTGGCTTTAAAAAAGCACTTATTTTCTCAAACACTACAACTTTTATTTTTCTCAGCTTCCGCGTCAAAAGTGATTTTACTTTTTCTATTACACAAAAAGCACTTATTTTACCAAACACTACCCACTTTTACTTTTCAAAATCACTTTTTTCTCAAACACTATCAACTTTTATTTAATCATTTCTCCCCATTTCATTAAAAAAGCACTTTTTTAAAAGCAGAAACTGTTGCAAACAGACTTTACATTTGGTAAACATATGGATTATACTTTTTTTAATTGTTGATGAAAATTCATAAAAAATCATTTTACTGGACAAATATAAATTAAGAAATCTTCCTAAAGGAGAATATAGATGTTTTAGAATTTCAATATATGGCTACTATGTATTTTTAATCTCTCAATAAGAATAATTACGGTTAAACTTAAAAAATATTGTCTTCAAAACCAGTGATGTTCAACCATAGCAATAATTACTCATATGTAGGGAATTAAAACATATTACTCGATTTTATTTTAAAATTTTGAATTTTTTTTACTCTGAGAAAATTTTCGAATTTAAATTTCAGAAAGGTGATGGAGATCACCAAAAAATATACTGTACGTATAATTAAAAAGTCTTAACGTTTAAATTTATATCACCATTATATTATGTATATAAAGGTAAACAAAGGGAATTTTGGCTCACTGGTTAAGATGTTCCTGTGTGATCGAAAAGTTAAGAGTTCAAATCTTAATAGTGGCAATCTCTTATATTTTCATGCACCAGGCTTTTTTCCTAAAATATTATTAAGAAAAAAATCATGAACAAAAAATATGACTTACTAATTTTTAGGGATTATAATTGCTTTCAAAGTTTTTTTTTTATCATAGTCATTATATCATAGTAAATTTGAACACAATTATAATAACTAAAAATTATTAAGTCACATTTTTGTCACCAATGTTTTAAAAGTAATATTAGTGGGATTTTTTTTGATAAAATAATACTGAAATAATAAAAATACCACTGTACGAATTGCATTTTATATATGAATACATACTCTCGTATTTGTAACTTTATTTCATTCTTAATTCAAATAAATTAATACGAGTACATATACACAACCGATAACACGACTTAGGGAGTGTTTGCAATTGCTTCTGCTTAAAAAAGGCAATTTTGGAGATTAGAAAAAAGTGATTAGTAGTAAAAATTGATAATGTTTGAGAAAAAAGTGATTTTGAAAAGTAAAAGTTGATAGTGTTTGGTAAAATAAGTGCTTTTTGTATAATAGAAAAGAGAAAAGCAATTTTCACACGCAAGCCGAAAAAAGTAAAAAATGATAGTTATTAATGTTCCACACCGGAAAAATATTTGGATGAACAAAGTGTTATATTAATACATAGACTACTCCTCTTATCAGGTTGATCTTTTAGGATCAAACCCCGTATCTTAACAGTAGTTTTGGAAAATAAGTAATTTTTTAAGCCAAAAGTTGAGAAATGTTTTTTTTAATCGGTTGCAAACAGTCTCTTAATTGTGGTAGTAAGTTTTGCCTAATTCAACTCTAGGCAGGTGAGCTGCCTCCAAGACCACCTGCGGCGCTAGAAATCGAGGACACACTGAGGGAGACAACCCCACTAACTCGGGTAACCGTATGTTCTGTGCTTTTCTTTGAAATGTTGATGAAAATGCATAATTAACAAGTCTAAATTGAGAGTTCATTTACTAGTTTACACGTTAAATATTTTCATACGAAATGATTGTCACTAAAATTTAGGGAAACTGTATTTTATATGTAAAATAGTTTATATTGTTTAGTTATGTGTAAATTACACGTAAAGCCGTTATAGTGCTATATAAATAATATGCAAAGTATTTTATCATTGTTTCCTGATGTAAAATACTTGACGTGATATAGTGGGGAATGTTTTTAAAATTTGTCATATAGTTTACGTTAAATAATTAAGTATCACGTTGTAATTTTTTACGTGCCTACATTTTTTTTGCATCTTAAATAGAGATCGAGTTGGTTAAATCTTTTTAAGGTTTTATTTCATTTACACATAGTAACATTCTACCTTAATTTTAGGATGATGAAATTGATTCAACCATACGATTGCGGAATGCTAGAAGACTTTATATATTTACTCTTCATTTATTCTTTGCTTTATTGTTCTTGTTTACGACTGCAATAGCAAAATATTTCTCCGAACACACCCCTACCGTTTGGAGCTTTTCTGTGGCTCTTATCTTTTATGTTTTTTATTTTATGGCAATATATGAGTATGTATGGCTAGATTATTAATATTTAAGAACGGTTTGTAAGAATTTATTTCAATTTTATTTTAGGATGATGACGTAACAAGCGAAAGGATGATTGCCACTCGAAATTTACCGACAATATTATTGTTTTGTTATTTAATATCTCCTACCGTTGTGTTAATTGTGTGTTTGATTTTCAAAGTCCAAGACATATCTTGGCGTATTATTATTGCGGGTTGTTGTGAGTATATTGGACTTATTCTGTTTGTCGTATGTTTGACATGTTTGTATATAAAGAAATTGAGGACATAAATGTTAAAGCGTATATTTACATCATTTGTTGGTGTATATATATAGTTGAAAAACGATTTTACAATTTAATAATATAGTCATTTTGGATTTAAAAATATGTAATAAGGGACTCACATCTCTATTTTAATAGGACTATGTCTTAACATATTATAATTCGTGCCTTGAGATGAACACTTGCATATATTACTTGTAGAAAATTAGTTTGAAATGAATGATAAATTTTCCTCATGAAAGATAAGCGTGGAATTAAATCTCACATGCGCGCAAGGCCGCATCTATCTAGTCGGCCGGGTGCATGGGATTTGAGGTTCGGGTTTTGATCTTTCTGTCTAGAAATTGATTTATATTTTTGTTCCTTTATTTTTTGGAAAAACTTTTGGCATAATAGATATATCTATTCTTTTTGGAGAAAAGATCACAACCTCTCTTTTATGAGGTGTCTTTTGGTATACAACATGTTATGACTCCTTTCCAGCTCATGTCTCCATGGTTAACATCCACAAAGGATGAAATCCACCACTAGGATCTCAAGGGAGGAATTGGGCAACAACCAACGAACCTATTTCCGGCCAATTCGTCCGGTGAACAACCTCACAGAGGCGAAGGTCATATTTCAAATGAAGAGAGGTTTCGGCCCGCCTTCCCATCGGCAGAGAGGATCGATATTAATAGGTGAATCAATAGAGAATGGATGGAAGTTACCATACAAAGAGATTGTGCAAACACATACAAGGGGATCTGTCGATGAACCAAGCAAGGGAAGGCGGAAGTATTAATCGCAAAGGGAGAATGCCGATCCCGGAAAGAATAGAACCAATGGGCTGGGTATGAAGATGGTTGAAATGGGCTTGGGGAAATAGTAGGCCAATACGAACAAACTCTCCACCTTATTAGACCTTAATTAGTCGTGTAGAGCACAACGTTCTAAAACAATTTGAGACTCATCATCGCGATCGCTGGATTGCCCGAATGATCTCAAAGACACATTCAGGCAAAAAGGGGTAAGATCACCCGAGAACTTATCCGCAATCAATGTTTAACGTGCGTTTGCACAACAACAACTTTTCAACAGAGAGACATTTAGTCCCCATGTCAGCAGGATTAAATTCCGATGGAATTTTAATCAAATTGATATGACCTGCTGTTACTACCCAATTTTAGTAGATTTTGATGATACCACTATACTAAACTCATCATTGATTCGTACTTCTGTTCTTTGTTACAAAGATCAGAAGTTGATTGATGTACTAAGAGGAAAAGAGTATACTACTCAAAAGTGACAAATTAATACTAGGGGTTAGGTCACTACTATTACTAATTATAAGAGATTGGACAAATATAAAACTTTTCCCTAATTCTTCCATAAAAGAGATTACCGTGTTACCATTTAGTAAGTTATAGGATCAAATTATCAAAAATACCCTCCCCACTTAATACGGAGTACTCTATCTACAATACGAGTAATAACTAACTAAATACTCCGTACTACGGAGTACTGCTACAGGAGTACGTCTGTACTACGTGTAAAATCATAATGTATACATAGGGACGGGAAAAAACCGAACCAAAACCCAAAAACCGACCCTTTACCGACCCGAATTATGATCCCGGTCCGGGTTTTTTCTTTTTAACCGGCCCGAATTAAAAAAAACCCGGACCGAACTGAAAATTCCGGGCTCATTAACGGGCCTTAAAATCTATAACCCGGCCCGGACCGAAAAAAACCCGAAACAATTAGTTTTAATATAAAATTAATATAGTATCTGAATATAAATAAAATATTTCCTAATATATGATTATAATCACGGTGGATAAACAAGATTTAGTAACTTTTAGTGACTACAAATATGTTGAATTTGTTTAGCGTAATGATGACCATGAGAATATATTTATAATATAGCAACTCTAGTAACTTTTTTTATAAAATTTATTTTCGTAATATTTTTAAGAAACCTATATTATTTATATATATACATCTTACATAAAATATTAAGATAATTATCTTATTCAAATTTGAATTGTTGGTGATTTTGGAGACTAATATTTGTGTTATTATTTGCAGTTTGTATTTTTGATTAATTTTATTTGAAATAAGTGTTAAAATATAAAAGAACAATGACATATTTCACGTCTGGGCTTTAACCGCTCCAACCCGAACCCGGCACTACAAGAAAAAGCGTTTTTTGCGTCGACAAAAAGTCGACGCAAAAGGTCCAAAATCGACGCAAAAAGTTTATTTGCGTCCACATGTGGACGCTAATGTGTTGACGCTAAAGGCTCGACGCAAAAAGTTTATTTGCGTCCACTTTTTGTCGACGCAAATAAAATCTATTATTTGCGTCCACTTTGTCGACGCAAAAAGGTACTGGGTGCGAAAAATAAAAAGAACCTTTAGCCTCAACATGTCGACGCTAAAAGTGCTTCATTTTCCAAAAAAAAAATATAACTATTGTGGTTTTCCAATCAAATACTAACTACAAGCTTTATTAACATTTATAAGAATCATAAAATACAAATCCACATCCATTATTCTGGATTTCTGGCTATACAAATCCAGGTAAAACTTCTCTGTCACTTGCAGAATGAGAGTGCAAGTTATTAGAACACCACGAAACCAAGGTAAAACTCTTCTCACTTTCGTTTACAGTAAGCTAACATGAGCAATTCTGTCACAATATCATCTAACAAATCCATCCATGGCATATTCTCTCAACTCTTGCCAAACCCCACATCATCTCATCATGACCAGCAAAGTTCAGAGCCAGTTTCACTTGATCTATCTCTCAGCTTCAAGCCTACAGCCAGCCATTATGAAGGAAAAGTTGCAGACACCCAAACAGAAGGGTCAGCCTCTTCAAGAGCTTATACGTGCAATTTCTGCCACCGAAAATTCTGCAGCTCACAGGCTCTTAAGGGTCACCAGAACGCCCATAAGAGGAACGGTTTATCGCAAAACGAGCAACCAGAAGGGTTTTGTTCTCCGCTCCTCTGCCTAGACAGTCTAACAATAATAGATGGGGTCGTTTTGTTATTGCTGGATATGCAGAGAACAATAAAGATATAAGGACTGGATTTCCGAGGAAGATTGATCATATCGTGTATACTTTGTTCTGCCGTTCTGAAGATAACATTGAAACATTATTTATTTCTATGTTTAATTTAGTAAAGAAAAAAACATTAACTAATACAGCATACAGTGTATACTTACTTCTGTTGTTCTTCATCTCCCAGTTCCTTTCCTCCCCTTTGGTTTCCAGATCCCCTTCATTCTTCTCTTCCCTTCCCGGATCCTTTTCCCCTATCAGCATATTTCCTTCCTTCCCTCCCAGTATATAAAATTCTGGATTTTTAAGCCAACTAGTCAAGACATACACATATATATCAACATAATAATGAAAAACATACTCTTTGTTAACTCAAATTTGATTATGAAATTTGAGTACTTCTCCTGAAATCTCAAATAAAACAAATTTAAACAGTTAACAAACATTAACAAGTTATAATAAGTACTTATAATAAAAATAACTGAAGTAAATCTTACATTTACCTCATTCGATCTACACACACAATCATCACACCCGCGGGCTACCAAAAACCCGACTCGGACCGAATATAATGGGCTTTGTTCCGGTCCCTAATTTTCATAACCCGAGACCTTCCGGGTAATTTCCGAGTTTAGCAAAAACCCGACCCAGACCGGACCGATCCCACCCCTATGTATACATATTCCCATTGCCATTTCCCAGCTCCTCAAAATTTTACAGCCATTTTCAAGATGAAAAAAGTTTTATGAGTTTTTATGTTCGGAATTATGGTTATCCGGTTATACGTCCAAGTACTTATAGATATCCGCCCGTCTAGTTATAGTTACCCGACACATGTTATAGTTATCCGTCGTCAATTATAATTAGTCAACCAGTTATAATTACCCGACACTTTAGTTACAGTTATCCGATCCGATCAATTACAATTATCCGACCCGTCCAGTTGTAGTTACCCGACCCGTCTAGTTACAAATTCTCGATGCGTCCAGTTACAGTTACCCGACTCGCCCAATTATAGTTATCCCGCCGGTTCAGTTACCCGACCCGTCCAGTTACAGTTACCTGACCCGTTCAGTTACAATTATCAGACTCGTCCGGTTACAGTTATCTTATTCGTCCAGTTACCAGTTACCTTACCCGTTAAGTTACAATTACCCGACCCATTCAGTTACATTTACTTCATCACAGTGACAAGTTGACACGGTGACTCCGGCTCAGTGATCAATATCCATCCATTTAGTGACCAACGCTCACTCATCCCGTGAACAACGGCCGCCCGTCTAGTGACCAACGTCCGCCTGTCCAGTGACACTACACACGCATAGTTGCACACAAAGCCAAAAAGAGAATAGTACATGAAGGCCTAAGGTACGGGTTCGCATATTGTGAAGATAAACCTTGCAAATGGATCCTATTGCAGCTCTGAGAAGATAAACTGCTCTAACACAGCAAGACGAAAGTACAATACTTTCGACGTCAAAGATTAAAACCTTTCAACCAACAGAGGAGATTAATCAAACGGAGATGCCTATAAATACAGGCATAAGCATGAGTTGAAAATCAAGCTTTTAAGAGTCTTCTAAGCAGAGAAATCATACTGAGCATTCAAAGAGATATTTAGCAAAAGATGAAGTGCTCGTTTAGCTTAGCTCTCTGCTTAGACTCATGCTTCACTAAACTCCCAAGATAGAACTCTCATTGCCATATTCAGGAAGTTGAGTTCTTAGTTGGAGGCTAGAATTTTTGTTATTTTACAAATTGTTGTAAACACTTAGAAGGACAGTGTTATCTAGTCCTAAGTGTGGATGAATATAATAGAGTACCTTTTGATCCCTACTAAATGTATTGGGTTTAATACATTAGTGGAAATGTAACACCCCGGCCCCGCAGGACCCGAGGTAGTTACTCCGGACTTCTAGTACTGTCCTCACAAACCACCACGAGCCTTTACCGCGCACTTTGTTCTCACTCATGCGCGCCCTGAGAAACTTCCCAGGGGGTCACCCATCCCAAGACTACTCCCGTGCAAGCACGCTTAACTTCGGAGTTCTTGGCTAATGAGCTCGCTTAAAAGGAGATGCACCTAGTTGGTATGAGTAGTACTATTAATCCGTTTATGTTAAATCTCAAGTGTTACAATCACCCCCCACTTAGGATCGCAACGTCCTCGTTGCGCCCTTAAACCAATCTCAATCACACCGCAGAATCTTTTCCCCTGCTAAGTGCCCGCCCGATATCCAACGGATCAACACACTGTCGCAGGGTTTCTTTGATACCATCTGTAACACCCCGGCCCCGCAGGACCCGAGGTAGTTACTCCGGACTTCTAGTACTGTCCTCACAAACCACCACGAGCCTTTACCGCGCACTTTGTCCTCACTCATGCGCGCCCTGAGAAACTTCCCAGGGTGTCACCCATCCCAAGACTACTCCCGTGCAAGCACGCTTAACTTCGGAGTTCTTGGCTAATGAGCTCCCTTAAAAGGAGATGCACCTTGTTTGTATGAGTAGTACTATTAATCCGTTTATATTAAATCTCAAGTGTTACAGGAAATCCATCTGAAAGAGGGTGAGATTGGACGTAAGAGGATTACACCACCTCTGAACCAGGATATATCATGTGTTGATTCATTTTCAGTCAACAAAGCACACACCAAACACCTCTTCAACTTAGCAGCAATCTGAGCGGTAACCTCAGCAGTAGTATACTGTCCACCCCACTGCTCACCTCTCTACTAAGCATACTGCTCGTCTATACACTTGTATAAAGACATCTCTTTGTTTTAGAAGTCTTTTACTCTCTTCATAAATATCCCAGTCCTAACAAAAGTCTCAAAGTTATATAAATTTCCTTCACAGTAGTCTCAGCAGTACTTTACACTTACCTCACCACTAAGTCCACTGCTTACCAATCTCCCAAGCCAACTGCTCTCATAAAAGAAGTTCAGAACTCACTCAAACACTGAACTTTAGTTCTTCTGAAACCATGAAACTTATCTAACTGTCTCTCAGACTTCTTCCTTGTCCTCTTACTAAACAGAAAGTTGTTATATACATTGCTTACATAGAGGTCAAGACTTCTGCTGTGTATCTTTAATCTCTCAAAAGGTTATTGATCTTCATATCTAGTAGGGAAGGTTTTTAAAGATGAAAAAGCTTTAAAAGTCTATTCACCCCCCTCTAGACTTTTACCTCTATCTGGGACCATCACCTGCACTAACAATATCACGTATAAAATGAAATTTAACATCAATATGCTTAGTTATATCATGAAAACAGGGTTTTTGCACAGTTGAATAGCATATTGACTATCAGAAAACACACAAATATCCTGCTTAAGGCTACCAATCTCCGTTGGAAGGCGTTTAAGTCAAATGGCTTCCTTAAACGCTTCGGTAGCGGCCACATACTCAGACTCAGTGGTGGATAGGGTAACTATGGGTTGAAGTTGAGACTTCCAACTAATGCAGGACCCGCAAAGAGTAAACACATAAGAGGTAGTGGATTTCCTATTGTCTCTACCGTTAGCAAAATTAGAGTCCACATACCCACTCAACTTAACCCCCTCAGAACACCTAGTTAAAACCAACCCATGTTTAACAGTAGATTTCAAGTACCTAAGCAACCACTTAAGAGCATTCCAATGATCTGCATCGGGATTAGACATATACCTACTCAAACAACTAACAACATAGGCAATGTCGGGTCTAGTACACACCATGAGGTACATCACGTACCCAATAACATTGGAATAAGGCACAGATTTCATTTTAGCAATTTCGGGAGCAGTCTTGGAAGACTGATCCTTACATAACACAAAGTGAGAAGCCATCGGGATAGAAACTGGACTAGCAGAATGGATGTTATATTTACTCAAAATCTTTTCAATGTATGAAATCTGATTGAGAACTAACACACGGTTACTCCTATCCCTAACAATGTTAATGTCTAGGATCTTTTTGGCATCACCTAGATCTTTCATAGCAAAGTTCTCACTGAGACACTTTTGCACATATTTAATGGCGCCACCCGAAGGACTAACAATTAACATATCATCCACATATAGCAATAAAAATACAGGCACAGAAGAAGTATTTTTACAAACGGGCAGGCCTTTTTACACTTAGCTTTTCCACCTCCCATTTCAGACTTAGCATACATCCGCAACTTTAATTTCCAACCCTAAATCCTCCATCGATTTTTGTTAGGAATGAATTTGACTTTGCACCCCACTTTTTGGGTGATATTTGACATTACACCCCATTTTGAAAAAAAAAACATTAATTTTGCACCCCATTCCACTTAAAATTCCTTTGACTTTGCACCCCATTTAGAAATTTTTCTTCAAAAAATAATATGTGTTGGGGTGCAAAGTCAAAGTTTTATGAAAATGGAGTGCAAAGTTCAATATCACCAAAAAGGGGTGCAAAGTCAAATTCCCCCATGAAACCCAAAAAAGTGGGGTGCAAAGTCAAATTCCCCCATGAATTTTTTGCTTTGGAGGAGAAGCTCTTGCTTCTCTCTATGCTTCGTAGACTGTCCATATCCCTACGCCTGCGCGCGGGGCTACACATTGATGCCGGCACATCGAAGCCATGCTTTGCAGCGGCGATAAGGGATTCCGCTCCTGGCCTACGCTTGATTGCAACCTCAACCAATCTCCTTGACATCAATTTAAACAGAGAGTCGTAGCCAAGCCCGGGGGCCGGGCGGTTCAAAGGTTTCCCCTATGGCAGACCACTCTTACCTGCGATCCAAAAAGCGATGGCGGCTCTAGGGTTCAAACAACCCTATTCCGTTGGCTCTAGGGACCCCGTCCTTCTTTGCTCATTTTGATTCCCCTTTGGCTCTGAAATCAGCTTGTTTACACCATGGAAAAACTATAGACTCTGAACCAATGATGCCAAAAAAACCTGAGGTTAATGCCCCGATTACTGTCCAAATGATTCCATTGTTGCTGTGAATGCGCAAGATGATGCTACTCTTAAGACCGCAATTAATGCCCAAATGGGTCTGTTGACCCAATTGTTATTGATGCTGTGAGTGCACAGTTGGTTGCAACATTTTTTCATACTGCTGAGGTTTCGGCAGGAGCCCTTATTGCCCCTATTTCTGTCCCAAATGATCCTACTGTTGCTGCCCAGGTTGTTGCTACTCTTGAGTCTACTGCTGAGGGTTCTCTTATAGCCCCAGTTAATGCCCCAAAGGGTTCTTGAGGTTTAGTTGGTTCTTCTCATCCCATTTCACCAATGATATTGCTCTTAGGTTGAAGTGGAAGCCTGAATGAACACACAGACCAGAGAGAAACAACGAAGAATATGGAAAAATGTTCTAGAGCTCAAAGCTTTTTTGGGTTAGTATATTATTCTATATTTTGAAAAGTATAAGCTTATAGACTTGAGCTTTTGCTAACTGTGACTTTACCACTTGCAGGCATCAGGTTGCCTTGGTAGTACATTAGTTGTAATGAAAAAATCCTCAAAACTTCTTCTTGTAAGTTTTTAGTTAAACCTCTCAGCCTTTCTCCTAGTGTAATTTGTTTGGAGTGAATTTCTCTATGGAGTTCTGATTCATGATGTCTTTTTATTGAATTCTGGATTTAGAATAAAATCGAGTTATGAGTAGGTGACTAGTCTTCAACTTTACGAGAGTTTGTTCGCTATGGCTACTAGCGAGCTGATAGCTAAAGAGCAGTTGAATCAATATTTATTTTTAGTAAATCCTTTGCCAGGCCTTTAGATTTAAAGTAGTAATTTGAATTTCTTATTTTAGAGTGTGCGATAGTATTAAGGACTGATTTTACTATCTTAATGCCGTAATATAGCCTTATGGATCGGTGTATATTACACGCTCTGCCCCTAAAAAAAAGTCATGTTTACAAGCTGTTTTTAGTCCCAAAAAGAAGAGTTCCATTTCATCAAAAGAAGCTACTTTTAAGGGAAAGTGTCTCTAAATGATACTCCGTACTAATTATTGGATATAAACTAAAACTAATCCTAACTGCAGAAATTACAAATTGATAGTTGAACTATTTACACCTTTAGCAGAACTGATTTCTTTTCAAGAGGTCAGTTATTTTTGTGTACTGTATAATTATATATTATAGTGCTTTACAATTTTATAAAACCTTAATAGGACTTGAGCCTTCATATTTCTTTGCACATTGGCTTGTTTTCTTAGTAGCAGCTTCACATGCTAGAAACTCCCCACCTCTAAACAAATGTCAAATGATATCATATGACTTATGAATAACTTTATCCAAATATCCAAATAGAAGAAATGTAAATATCCTACTCTCAAGAAAACTCCTTCCCTTTCTTGCAAATGTTTCCAAAGCTACATAATCATAGGTTCAGAACCACATTTCATATGCTCAGAAAGTAAACCCACAACAACTACTTTACTGTCATTTGTTTTTATATGAGAAGGATAAATGGTTTGCTATTTTATCCTCTGATTTTTATGAGTCAATGAATGAAAAAAGAGAAATGGACAAACCTGCCAAGCCTATACCACTGATTTTTTTTTACCATGACCAGGAATGAGGAATTCATGGGAACTCCTATCTGTGTTATAGGCTGCAACTCCCACTGTCCATGGGCTAAAGGAGATCACATTGTAAAGACTTAGACTGTGGTTTCCATCAGCTTGGACAACAAAAACTCCAGCTTTGTGTGCCGCCAACATGAAGATCTCAAACAACGCCAAGAATGTGAATGCTTCTTCTGGTGGGTCATCTGGCTCTATTGACAGTGATAGGGTATCCACTGCATCTAACGCTGCCTGCAAAGTAGGTTAGCAGATAGTCCTGATTACGGTCAGGAAAATGAAATATTCTGAACTGGGAGCTCCTAATTTAGTTGATTTATTACTTGGTCAATAGTTGCTAAGACATCTGGTGATGTCAGGAATAATGATATGGGTGTACAAATAAAAATGTTGTATGATTATAGTGTAGATTTATAGCATATTGTAATACACTATTGATATTGACACTAAAATAATTTGAGTAATAAATACAAATTTTGATATTTTATTTTGATCAGTTATTGTTATTTCTATAATCTTTCATAGAATCAGTACCAAATAATATAATGATTATTATAATATTATCATCATATTTATTATATGTCACAAATGTGTTGAATTTTGTATGATACCAATGTGTCACAAATTCTTATGATACCAATGTGTCTCAAATTCTTATGATACCAATGTGTCATAATCTTGTATCACATTATTGTGTCATAATTTACTGACACTCTTACGTTTTACGATCGGTGACACTATATTTAGTGTCACTAGCCGACACTTTTCCCGATGCTTTTTTAGTGTCGCAGAAACTTTCAGTGACACTAAATTAGTGTCACTATAAACCCTTTTTCTACTAGTGTACCTAGCTCCTATCCCAAACTCTGTACCCTTCACACCCTCAGGATAACCTAAGAAAACTCCTTTCTTAGACCTGGGGTCCAACTTGTCCCCTTGTTGGTGCACATACGCTTCACACCCAAACACTCTAAGATTAGACAAATCAAGGGTTTGTTTGAAAAAACATATTCAGGGCACTTCCCACCCAATGGAACTAAAGGAGACCGACCGGTTAATCAAGTAGACCTATTCATTCGCTCAGCTATACCATTTTGTTGGGGAGTATAGGACACAATTTTATGCCTTCTAATCCCACATTCAACACACAATTGGTCCATATCCTTATTGCAAAACTCTAGACCATTATCTGTCCTAAGGGTTTTGACCTTCTTACTAGTTTGATTTTCTACAAAGCTTTTCCACTCCATAAACTTCACAAAGACATCACACTTATGCTCAAAGAGACGGACCCACACCTTCCTAGAAAAATCATCAATGATGGACACAAAATATCTCTTACCCCCATGGGAGAGACACTAGCAGGACCCCACACATCAGCATGAACATACTCTAACACAGATGTACATTTAGTGGGATTAGGATTAGAGGAGGAGGGGAAAGTAACCTTATGTTGTTTGCCTAACACACAAGATTCACAGAAAGGGATGGTGGACACAGAATCCTTACCAAAACAACCAAATTTATGCAAAATCTCTAAACCCCTATTACTCATGTGTCCTAATCTATTATGCCACAAAGCAGTTTTATCAGAACTAAAAACATGAGCAGAATCGCAGAAAGGCTGAGCATGGCACACATACAAGTTATTCACCTTTTTTGCCTTAAACAAAACAAGGGAATTTTTTAAAACTTTCATGCACCAATTTCCCCATTTACCCTACAACCCACTACCCTCAAAAGCAGCGACAGAAAACAAGTTATGACGCAAATCAGATCAGGAACATGCCTCACATTTTTCATAATAAACATTTCTTATTATCAGCAAGAGACTCAAAACCATCATTGCAAGAATCATAAGAAATAAGGATCTAAAAGGTGTCATATGATAAGTACAACCAGAGTCAATCAACCACTCATTTTCAGTCATGCTACTCAACACAGAATTGTCAGAATCACAAATCATAAAAACTTCTTCATGCAAGTTATTATCATCTACCACATTAGCATGTTCAGACTTCTTAGGATGGGGACAATCCTTACTGAAGTGACTAGAATTACCGCAATTATAGCACACTCTCTTCTTAGACTTACCTCTTTTCTTCCCAGGGTCATTGTTTTTGTTCTTATCGTTGTTGCCCTTCTTATAGTTTCTAAATCTACTTTTAGACCTACCCCTCACAAACAACGCTTCACCTGAGTCTCTAGACTGACTGCTACTACCCCTCGAGTGTCTAAGGTCTAACTCCTTACTCCTTAATCCATTAACGACTATAGCTAGCGAGATATCGTCTCTACCATACTTTATGGCAGATTTGACGTCATTATATGAGTCAGGGATGACATTAAGTAACACTGTGGGTGTGTAGTCATCTATGTGTTTGTCACTGACTTGCTTAATATTCTGAATAAGCTTGTTAAACACATCTAGGTTCTCATCTATGTCTTTAGTCAGGTCAAGCCTAAATCTAAAGAACTTCTAAGAAAAAACAATTTACCAGGCAAAGAAGTATCGGTATACGTCTTATCTAACTTGTCGCACAAAACCTTTGCAGAATCTATAATACCCACCTTCCTGAGCACTGAATCAGAAAGGTTCAGGTATATAGAGGAACAAATAGTTTCATTCATTTCATCGCACTTCGCAGCATCCTCATAGTCTAGATAGAGACCGGTCACAACTTTATAGAGTTTCTGTTGGATCAATACGCATTTGATTTTCTGTTTCCAGATATCAAAATCTGTCTTTCCGTTAAATGGAAGCATGCCATATTGATTGACAGCCATATTAACTAGAAAGCAAGCACTACACGCAAGAGTGTAAATAAAATTTATCAGGCAAAGAACAGTACGGAGCAACTAGCACGAACAAGCCGAGAAGACCAATGAACACAAAGCTCGGGTACAATCTCCTTGTTATTTCGTACAGTACGAAGCAACTAGCACGAACAAGCCGAGAAGACCAATGAACATAAGGTTCGGGTACAATCTCCTTGTTCTTTCGTACAAGCACAGATAAAATTTTTATTTACTCAACTGATAGATAAATGATTAATTATAACCTACAGGGCTATCAGTTGTACGAAGCAACTAGTACGAACAAGCCGAGAAGACCAATGAACACAAAGCTCATGTACAATCTCCTTGTTCTTTCGTACAAGCACAAATAGGCTAAAATTAAATCACAAACAAGGAAACGGGATTTAAAACTAATCCGGACAGAAATATTCCCAAATTTGGACAACAAGTATCCAAACAAATATTCTTAACCGGAAAAGTTTATCCACGAATCAACAACCAGAAAATCAAACTCAAAACAAAACGTGATTAAATTTAAACCGGAAGAAATATTCACAACTTTGGACAACGAGTATCCAAACAAACTATTCTTCACCGGAAAATTAATTCACGAATCAACAAACAATCAAAAGCAATACAACTCGCAATTAAATGAATGAACTACGAAAAAACATAATCACACAAAAGGATTAAGAACACGTACCTGGGGCCGGGCGCAGCCGGCGTCCTAGACCACGTAGGTCAGCAGCGAGGGAGCGGGGAAAAAATAAATCTGGTGGCACCCCAGTACACCAAGGATGTTAAAGCCAATTTACATAAGCGGGTCCCGAGGTTGGGTTACCCGACTTACCGTAGGCAGCATGGGCTGCTGTGGAGCACGGCAGATGGCGGCAGCGGACTTGAGCGGTGGCAGAACTCCCTGGAAGCGTCTGGCAGTAGCTTTCCCGAACTGGCAGAAGCTCTGGGCCAGCTGGTTGGACTCTTGGAGGCTACTGGACTCACAGTTGGACTCCATCAGAAGACCTGGAAAGCTCCGGCGACATCGGGACCGCAGCGGTTGGCGGTGACGCGGCGTGGCAGCGGTAGGACCTCTGTGGCTCTGATACCACTGTTATGACTCCTTTCCAGCTCAGGTCTCCACGATTAACATCCACAAAGGATGAAATACACCACTAGGATCTCAAGGGAAGAATTGGGCAACAACCAACGAACCTAATTCCGACCAATTCGTCTGGTGAACAACCTCACAGCGCCGAAGGTCAGATTTCAAATGAAGAGAGGTTTTGGTCTGCCTTCCCATCGGCAGAGAGGATCAAAATTAATAGGCGAATAAATAGAGCAAGGATGGAAGTTACCATACAAAGGGATTGCGCAAACACATACAAGGAAAAGGGATCTGTCGATGAACCAAGCAAGGAAAGGCGGAAGAATTAATCGCAAAGGGAGAATGCCGATCCAGGAAAGAATAGAACCGATGGGCCGGGTATGAAGATGGTTGAATTGGGCTTGGGAAAATAGTGAGCCAATACCAAGAGAGCCTCATTGTGACATTTCAAAATTTTAAATAAAATATAATAAATATTATGATTAAGAACTTAAAATAAAAAATAGATATTTCTATATCATAAATTGATTTATTAATAATGTTAATTTTAATCAAATAAAATTCTAAGAGTATAAAACCTAAAATAATAAAAGTATCTTTTACAATGAAAACTCAAAATATACACACAAATATTAATGGATTTTTTATAAGAATATTACTAAAATAAAACTTATTAACATAAATATGACTATTCATTACTACAACGTGATGTTGTAGTAACTTAAGTTCAAAACTTGAATATGAATTACTATGATTTCATTAGTAACTAATCATATTTTTGTAAATCATCTTTATTTTGATCATATTTATGTAATTATTTCAATATTATTAATACTAGATATGTTTGACTATATTCAATTTTTAATTGTCAGGTACGTATACATGTATAGATTATAGATATACGAGTATACTACTACACCCATATATGCATAAATTACATGAGAGATTCACCCAAATAGGACTAAAACAAGGTAGAATTGCAAAAATAGGACTACTATGTTTTATTTTACAAAAATAGGACTAAAAAGATATAATCTGACAAAGCTACCCTCTGCAATCAATCACCTCAATTTATCTTCCACCCCAATTCACCTTTCACGATTCTTTGCTCTGCCATGGCCGTGCTCCGCAGTCCGCATCGATCGTAGCCTCGCAGCGACGCTCTGCCATGGACGACCTCTGCTGCAATAGCGAAGAAAGGTACGTAATCTTCCTCTTCTTCTCCTTCTCCTTCCTCCTCCTCCTCCTCCTCCTCCTCCTCCTCCTCCTCCTCCTTCTTAGTTCTCTGTTTTTTTTTTTTTATCAATCAAATTTTAAATAAAATTTTGAATTTTGAAAGTTTCAAATGAGGATATATCTGAACTTGAATGTCTTGTTATCAATTTTTATTTCTTTGAATCTCAAAATGTTCTGTCTAATGATTTCAGAAAATGTCACTTTTTGAATAGGAGAATGTCATAATTATTGGGTATTTTTACAAAATGCCACTTTTATGTCATTATAATATTTGAAAATGTCATATTGAGAATGTCATGTTTCTATACGAAATTGTCATTATTGTCATATTAAGTGGCATTCTTAAACCATGTCATTTGCATATGGAAAAAATGTCAGTTTCAAGCTAACCTTAAATGTCATATAAAAAATAAACATGTCAATTTTTAAAAAATGACATCTTATGTACTGTGATGTTAAAATAATGTTGGCATTTTGAAATAGAAAGATGACATTTGCAGTTATTAAAACATGCCATTTATTTTTAAATGATGGAAGTTTCAAATTAAATTGTCTAAAATAATATGAAATTCAAAAGAAGCACAAAACAGAGAAGAAAACATAGGGGAGGAAGAAGAAGGAGAAGAAGGAGAAGAAGATGAAGAAGAAGAAAAAGAAGAGGAAGCTAAGAAGAGGAAGAATACCTGATTTTGCAGGAGAAATTGTTGAAGAGGTGGCTGGTTGCATGGAGCAGGCAACTCCGATGAAGAGGTGGCAGAAGAGGAGGGCTGAATCGCAGGTGTATGATCGAAATAGGTCAAGCTGCGTCAATGGCACCTCAGTCGGAAGAGGAGGGCTGAATCGCAGGTGCAGGATCGATGACAGAGGGATTGGGGAAACGTGATTTTGGGATTAGGGGTAAGAATGTAATCTGGAGTCCTATTTAAGCAATTTAAAACTTAAAGTCCTATTTTGGAGTTTTAACCATGTTTTAGTCCCATTTAAGATAATTTCTTAAATTACATCATACACACGTACATATACTACATAACACGACACACCGGACAAACCCACAACACAGCAAAACCACATCCACGCAACATATCTGGAGATGATTCAGCATAGCTTCGTATGATTCAGTCAAATACTTGTTAAAATTCTAAAAAACCAGCCAAAACAGCAAACGTGAGTAAGCTTTGGCCGACCAAGATGTTTACGTATATAAATAGCTAGGCTTCGTTCCCTTTGCTCTGCTAAAAAACGACCGAACAAATACCTATATAAATACGTAAGGGAAAAGAGAGAGGGAGAGAAAGAAGACTGTTGTATGCCGTTAGGAAATCGCCGGCCACCGAGGAGGACCATTCTCGCCGGAGAAGGAAGAACGATCGCCGTCGTCACCTGAAGAAGTTGCTGCGTCACGTAGAACTGCGTTGCCGGTCATTCATTCGCAAGGAGAAGAAGTGATTATTTCCAAGACTGAAATAGGAGAGTTTAGAAAGTGTCACTATTCCAAGGTAAGTTCCATATCAACCAAATTATTTTTATCTCAGCTCGTAAATCTATGTATAATTGTAATTTGTGATTATTTGATTATTTGATATCAAATTTAATTATGAGTATATGAAATATGAATTATAATTGCAAATGTTTATTTATGTTTGAGCTATTTATGTAATATTTCCACTACAAGAAAAATGGCCTTTTGTGACTAAAAAATTGCATCTACCAAAAAATTTAGTCTCAATACATATATTAATTAGGACTATATTTTATATGGTCGCAAAAATTTAAATCTTGGCTCCCTTTTGCGACAAACTAAAAATCACGTCGAAGAATTGACTCCAAGTCCGTCTCTAATATACCTCATGCTTTTAAGTTTTAAGCGGCAAAGTTTTTGGATAAGGCGCCTTTTTATACGAAAATATACGAAACCTGACCTAAAGCCCAAATTAATAAAATCTTGCCCTAGCTATAGGGCAGCCTATCAGCGTAAGTCTTCCCAATTCCATCTCTATCGGTTCTTTCGAACCCCCCGAAGAACTCCGAGCAGCTGGTAAAGCTCCATTTCTGGGACGATTCCCTTTGGTCTGCGAGTTGGTGCCTAGAGGAGAGACAAGTTGGGGCTACACGTACCTCCCTGAATTCGATTTGTGATTCTACGGACAAGAAAGCTAGAAAGCAATTTCTTCTGGTAAATTATTTGCTTCTACTTCAAAGACAAGGTTTTTATTTTATAAATTATTTGTCCAGAGGAGTAGTTTCAGATTTTATCAATTTTAGAGTGTTTTGCCGACAACTAACTAATTCATGCCAAATTGCTGCAGCTGGTTATTGCTGCTATTAGACCGGCCAGAGTTTTGGCTCAAGAAAGGCTTTATTTTCTCCCGAACTTTCAACTGAAACAACAATTTCTTCGCACAAGGTACTGTTTTTAAACATGTACAAGGCATTCTCCTTGAAATAATTGATGGGAAATTGATTTATGTCGTTGGTGTTTCTTTGTAACCAAACTATTTTAAGTCTAAGGCTCGTTGCAAGGGATTGAGGCTGAGTGATTATTTTAATAATTTTTTTTATTAGTGCACATATATTGAAATATTATGGAGTTGATGCTTCTGCTCCGTATTCCTTAAGGCTGCTGCTTAAGGCATTAGGCCTCATACTGAAAAGTGCCTCCTTTTAAAAGTGTTGGATAGAAAAGTGTAGTTGGTAATTATACAGCCTAGTATATGGGGATGGAAAGTGATTTTTTAATGAAAGTATAATACCAAATTTGTGAAAGTTATTTAGTGGTAATGACATGTAATAGATGAACAATTGAAGTCTGTCACTTGGACTCACATATATACTGAATTTTAGCCAGTATATGAAGAACAGGAGAAAAGAAACATTAAAACACATATTGGTGATTGGACATATTAATAATAATATGTATTTCATACATAAGCAGTTGCACATTACATGCTATTCATTATACTCACTACACCTTTTAATTTTAATATAATACTTCATAAGGACTATACACATTTATTGATGATTGGACACACACTATAGTATATATTAGTATATTTGTAATTTGTATATTAATATTTGGTGAACTGTATTAAAGTATTAATATACTACATACGTTAGTTGTTATATATACACTATACATGAATTAGTTTAGTAACTCATATTTCATTCTTTTATAGTGATCAGTTAGTAGCTTAGTAAACTATATTTAATTTTTTGCAGTGAAAAATAATCATCCAATAAACATCATTAGTGCAAAAAACGTATATTCCTCTTGTATTTAATAGCAGAAAAAGCTACGGGATAGGCATTTTCTGGTGAAGGTCAGGGATTGGTGGCTTAATATAGAGCGCTATGTGTTATAATTCCTTAAGATTTTTATTATTCTTAGTCTCACTATACATTTGGATCTCAATTTGATTTTTGATAAAGTAAATTGTATTAATTTTTTAATAATATTCATTTGGTCTTTGAAATATTAATTTAGTACTACCTCCGTCCCATTTTATGTGTCTTAGTTTGACTAGGCACGATTATTAATGAAGTGGTTGAAAAAGTAAAAGTTGTGGTTGAGGTTTGAGTATAATAAAGTGAAATGATGTAGACCTCATATTTCCTTCCAAAAAAGGAAAGTAGACACACATTTTGAGACAACCCAAAAAGGAAAGTAGGACAGGTAAAATGGGACGGAGGGAGTATATGATTAATAATTAACAAGTGCATCAAGGACATTTAACGAAAAAGAAACAAATTTTTAGTTCATTCCTTGTTTGTACTCAAAATTTAAGATTTCAAAATCAAACAGGAGCATATGCATATAATCTATCATTGCAAAGTATCCATGAACATATTTTCCACAATACTAAGTGTTAATCTTAATTCAATGCTTCCTTTGATGTTATGAATAGGTTTATAATTTCCATGAACATGCACATTTAATTATTTTCAAGAACGGTAAATAATAATATCAAGGGTTAATTAATAAGGTTTATAATTTCCATGAACATGCACATTATCATGTTATTTTAAATAATAACATGCAAATTGGGTTAATTATGAGATTACCTAAATGAATGTTATATGTGTTCATAATGATGTTTAAAAGATATTTAAACATGTGATTAGTCAATAGGGTTAAGTTGCATGAAAGGAATTAATTGTTATACATGGAATATGACATGAGAAATTATATAAAAGGTATATTTGCTTGAAGTGTAAAAGAAGCAAAAATGAATATTATTAACCTAATTATATGATGATTAAGTTAATAAGTGTAAGACTTGAAATGGCGGTCAACGACAACGTTGACTGATGGATAATGGATTAATTAATATTGGTTGATATTAGTTAATCATACATTTATATAATTGCATGGCGTCGCATGGATTGTGATACATAGGATTTATGTATTGAATTAGTTATGAATGACTAAGTATGATATAGACTCTATCTAGGTTGATAGGAGGTTGATCATAGGGAAATATTTTGGTGGAGGACCCTAGTACTTAAAAGTACTTAACACTCAAAATTTCGTGGAGGACCCTAGTACTTAAAAGTACTTAACACTCAAAATTTGGTGGAGGACCCTAGTACTTAAAAGTACTTAACACTCAAAATTTGGTGGAGGACCCTAGTACCTAAAAGTACTTAACACTCAAAATTTGGTGGAGGACCCTAGTACTTAAAAGTACTTAACACTCAAAATTTGGTGGAGGACCCTAGTACTTAAAAGTACTTAACACTCATAATTTGGTGGAGGACCCTAGGACTTAAAAGTACTTAACACTCATAATTTGGTGGAGGACCCTAGGACTTAAAAGTCCTTAACACTCATATTTTGGTGGAGGACCCTAGGACTTAAAGTCCTTAACACTCATAGATTATTGAAATAGGGACAAGGAGGAGTCCTATACACTCATAGGTATATGGGTGGGTTGGGGTTTTTAGTCAAGAATATTGACTATTACTATTTTCCCAAATTAAACGGTGATCCACGGATCGGATATTTTCCAAGTATATATATATACAATAATGAGTATTTTATAACTTGGGGGAAAGGACTATTTATATAAGTATCACCCTATGTTTGGGTCTTATACTTGAAACGCTAGTTATTCTATATTTAGCCTGCTACTCGCTCGGTACTTGTGCTGACCCCTTCGGGGCCCCCCCACCATTTTCAGGTTGAAGCTAGGGCTTGCTACTTGCACCTTCTTACGGGTGATATCAACTTCAGGAAGACGTGGTTCGTGCTTCCTTATTTTCTTTCTAACTACCGAACACTTGCCCATGGATATTTGTTCTACTATAAACTATTTTTGGGGCTTGCATGCCCATGTTGTTGGCCGGCTGTGGCTTATGACTTACCGTTGAATATTTCCGCTATTCATTGGTTTAAATGTGATGTTGTTATGTATGTTTACTACTGAGTATGGATGAATTATTTTCTCGAACGCCTTGTGTAATTAAGTGAGGTTGACTCGCGGGTGGCGTCACTTGGTTATACGGCGGTTGTACACGCGCTTGGATTTCGGTTTGGGGCGTGACATTACAGTCTCAACATCTTGCTCTTCTTGAAGTCCTAATTCATATGTCATGAGTGAACCGGTCAAGTCTTCAAGAGTCATGGTGGATAGGTCCTTTGCTTCCTCAATAGCCGTGGTCTTAGGCTTCCATACCGAGGGCAAGCTTCTCAAGATTTTTCTCACTTGATCTTCCACAGTAATTTCCTTTCCAAGGGCTGAAAGCTCATTGATGATATTAGTAAAACGTGTAATCATATCCTTAATTGACTCTCCAGGCTTCATTACGAATAATTCGTAATTACGCATAAATATCAAGGTTGTTAAAATCGTATTTTTGAATCGAATCGGTAGATGTTTTTGAAAATCGAATCGTAAAATCGAATCGCAAATCGTAAGATTTTATCAAACATATTTTAATAATTATAAAATAAATAAATATTAAAATTAAGTTGCAAGTTAATGGTATTATGTCATTTTATTACATACTACTATACCTACAAGGTCAAAAACAAGATTTATAAACTATTTTTATATTGTAAATAGAGTGAATAATAACATTAAACATATGTAAAACATAAAAATAATTAAATAACACAAGAATCCATTACTTTTTTAGATATACTATTGATGTTATTATTATTGAAATTTTGTATCAATTTGTAGTAGTTAATTTTAATAAATTTGAACCATTTTCACTAAAAAAAACTTTTTCTGATTTTGCTACGATTTTGATACGATTTTATACGATTCTACACGATTTTTGTACGATTTTGTTACGATTTTGTACGATTTTATGATTTTACGATTTTACCTGCGATTTGAATCGATTTATTATTGTAGAATCGTAAAATCGTACGATTTTACGATTTAAATCGAGATTTTAACAACCTTGATAAATATGTCAATTTTAGATTTTTTTCACACGTGAGGTATCTTCATGAGTAACCTCGAGCAAATCCCACATTTGCTTTGCAGTTTTACATCCTAGAACACGGTTGTGTTCAGCAGGACGAAGACCACAAATTAAGTATTTAAGAGCTTGGGCATTATGCTCTAGTTTTTTATAATCATCAGTAGTAAATTCAGCTTTAGGTTTAGGAACAACTTTACCTTCGCCGTTTAGCTTTGTGATGACGTTGTCGCCACCTTCTATCACATTCCATACCTGATAATTATCAGCTTTGATAAAGTTCTCCATCCGACTCTTCCAGAACTGATAGTATTTGCCATTGAACAATGGTGGTCGTAGAGTCGAGTACCCTTCTTCCAATCGGTCAACCGTATTCATTTTGCTGGATCTCTTCCCAAGGTATTAGTCTCTATGTGGTGAACACCGGCTCTGATACCAATTGATGAAACGGTTAGCAACACAAGGGGGGGGGGGAATTGTGTGTGTGTGGAACTGTGATAGTTTTTCGCCAAGTTCTAGCTAGTGTGGGGTAAAAGGATATGCGAAATAATAAAGTGCACAAGGATTTAACGAGGAAAAATCCCTTGGCTCAAAGGGATTAAAAAACCTCGACCTCCCTCGGAGGAATTTTAACAACTTCACTAAAAGCCTTTGAATGATTACAAGGGAAACTCTCCTAGTCTACCCTTGAGCCACCCCAACTCTATCCTCTCTAGGAAGAGTTACGCTTCTCTACCTTGCGGTTAGAGAGCCTCTCATCTTTACAACAAAGCTCTCACTCACAAAAACCTACCCGAGGAGGCTACTCTCAGCCAATCCTCAAAACCCCATTACAATTTGAAGAAGGGAAAGAAGAAACTATATCTAGAACTCCGGGTGAGCAGTTTCAGGTGCCTTGATCTTCAGTATTTCTTTTATGAATATATCTCTCGATGACTCTCAGAGTCAAGCACGCTTTATTTCTCTTTGGCTGCTTCGTTTATATATGTTGTCTTGGCAGACCGTTTGGGCATCCTTCATTGAATAGTTGATCTTCTAATCTTGGGACTTGCCTTGATATTTTGAATTGCTTTCCTTTCATGATATTTCCCATATCCGAGCTCAATATATAAGGCAGCCAAATGAAGACATTTAAAATATCATAATCATATATTCAAGGTAGCATATTAGACACAGATTAAGAGAATAAATACAAACGGCTCATTCAAATCACGTGGATCAATTAATTACCAAATACAACAAGCTTTGGTCAACTCCCAAAAAGGTAGGAATATTATTCTTAATACAAGAGAAGGTGCTACGGCCAAGATATGGATTCCATTAAAAAAAATTCGTTTTCTAAGTGGATGCAATCATTCAAGAACCTTTCCATAAAGATATTCAATTAATAAGGATGACTTTATCAAATCCGTATAACAAGAATTCACTTAACAAGTATAAGTGCTATGGTCAACATCCAATTATTAATCATGCAATCATTAATATAGAAAGTAAGGATACTTTCCATAAGTGGATGTCTAATCAAGCATGTAAAGAGAATAAGTTGCTCAATGGAAAGTACGTGTATATATATATATATATATATATATATATATATATATATATAGAGAGAGAGAGAGAGAGAGAGAGAAATCATCATGTCAGGCCGGCCTGACGGGCTGCCCCGTCCGGCCGAGCCCGTTTGGGCACCTTCCCGGTGGAATTTTTTGATGAACTTTTTTGAGCATGTTCCTCATCAAGTCTAGTTTGTCCATACCAAATTTCAGCTCAAAATTCGATCGGAAAGGTCGTCAAATGATTTTTGCAAGTTAACTGGTCCGGAATATGTATTTTCCGGACCAGTTAACTTGCAAAAATCATTTCACGACCTTCCCGATCGAATTTTGAGCTGAAATTTGGTATGGACAAACTAGACTCGATGAGGAACATGCTCAAAAAATTTCATCACATCAAAAAATTCCACCGGGAAGGTGCCCAAACGGGCTCGGCCGGACGGGGCAGCCCGTCAGGCCGGCCTGATGAGAAGAGCTCTATATATATATATATATATATATATATATATATATATATATATATATATAATGGACATGCATAAAAGATTTTTTTTTAAAATAATATTCTTGACAAGTATGAGCACTCACATAAGGAAAGCACATTAATTTTCAATTAAGTAGATGCAATAAATATTAATTCAAACCATATCACGGAACTAGAAGTGGGGGTGGTTCTGTCCGCCGTTCCACCTGCATGGTTAGTCAACAACATAATAATAATGTCCATTTGGACCTGAGGATAGTTCTATCCGCCGTTCAGGTCTATAGCTTGTTCCAAAGTACGGTTTATCTTCCTTTCTTGCAATCACTTATAGATCAAAAGTAACACTAATTGTTTGTCATCAACAAAACAATATGTTCCAACACCCATATACACTTTGAATTAAGGACGGCCCATGAAAAGACCCGCCTAGAGAGCCCAGCCCAGGATGAAGGGCTGGCGCCTGGCGTACTTTTGTCAAACATCGCCTCACGATGGTCACCTCGGAGGAACGCACCCCGGCATGAGTAACCTTGATTCCTTCACCAACAGGTTCGAGGTGCGCTTGAACTTCGGACCCAATGCTAGCAGACTCTCTCACAGGACCCTTAGTGGGTTATAAAGCATGTAAACAGCTCATTAGCAGCTCATTTTAGTAATCGGGCCTCCCAGACCCAAGACCTGGAAGCCCAATCCATATTTCCCCTTAATTATACCCCTAAGACCAGGGTAGGTTTATGGGGTTCACAACTCATTTATTGCAAACTCTTTCTCTTTATATTTTAGCTCTCCTAGAAAGTGACAAATTATTTGGAAACAAATAAAAACCTAAATTTGGAAGTATGCAATGAGACCGAGAGGATATATTTATTAATATGTATCTGGTAATATATACGGTACAACCGGCTGTACCTAGAGCATGGTACAGCCGGATTATTTTGTAATTAGATCCAGATTTTAGGGTAATGGTTAGGCTATTGGTTGTTGGGGCTTTTCTTTTTCTGCCGTCGGTCCGCCACTCTTCATTTTGTTTTTGTTTTCTCTTTTCTTTATTCGCTACCTTTGACTTTCTTTCCATGCTTTTCAGTTTTTCCATTTTACGCTTCTTTTTAGGTTTCAACTTTCAATGCTTTTAGTTGTTTTCCTTTTTAGTTCGTTCTTTTTTCTTTTGTTTATTTTCTTTAACATGCTTTAATTTCTTATTCAACTATTATGAAAATGGTTAATATAAAATATTGTCAATGTTTGAGTTTGTTTCTTCTTCTTTTTTAATCAACCTTCTAACTCGAGTTTTATTAATTTGTGCATTATGTTATCGATGTTTTTCATCTATTTTTTAATTTAAGATGAATATTTATTAGTTACTAAATATTGTGTATTAATTACTAACATGAGTTATGTGTTATAATAAAATGAGTATAATGTAAAATAAATATGCACAAATGAACATTTGAACATATAAGAGAATTCAAACAAGCTTTTAAATTTTCAAAGCTCATTTTGTAAGTTACTTGTGTTCATCTCGTACTGGTTTATGCTCATTTCAAAAGGTCATGATACTCAATTGCATGTTTCTGATAATCAATTGATGAGATTTGATGTTCATTGAAAATGTATTGATGATCAACTAACCAAGCTTATAATTTTGATATCATTTCTCATATGGTAAATTGTGTATGTTCATTTGACATTGGTGTTATGCTCATTTTAAAATGTTATGTCAATGCATATTACAAAAGCACTATATTACATTAAGTTTCGTAGGAGTTGATGATTATAGATACGAGAGCTCAAACCATGATACTCAATTACAGAGAGGATGTTTGATACTCAATAAAAATGTCTTAATGTTCAACTAGAAAACTGATTACTTTCGTATTACTGCTCATTTTGTAAGTTACGTGTGCTCAATTGGTACTTCTATTATGCTCATTTTGAAATGTCATAATAATGCATATTTCAAAAGTACCATATTACATTAGATTCGCATATTGAAATTCATAGGAATTGGTTATAGATATAATTTAATGAGTTTTAAAAAAAAGGAAAAAATAAGAAAAAAAAAGTGAATTACAATATTTGAAGTTGATATCACAATACTCATTATTCGACTCTTAATGCTCATTTTAAAATTGTCATATCAATGCATATTTCAAAAGTGCAATATTACTTTAGATTCACATATTGAAGTTACGCTCATAGAAAATGATTATATATAATTTAATAAATTTTTATAAAAGAAAAAATAAGAAAAAGAAAGTAAATTAGAAAATATGAATCAAAGATCACGATATCATGGTTACACTCCTGATGCTCAATAGAATATTATTGCTCATTTGGTACGTTTTGTATGCTCATTTCGTACTGGATCTATGCTCATTTTAAAATGTTATATCAATGCATACTACAAAAGTGTCGTATTACATAATATTTACATAGGAGTTCATTCTAGATACTAGATCGAGCACATACCTTAATACTCTATTGAATGTTTCTAATATTCAATAGAAGAGATTTGATGTTCAATGAAAATGTCTTGATACTCAATCAAAAAAAACTTATCAATGCTCATTTTGTAAGTAACATATGCTCAATTTATACTCATTTATGCTCATTTTTAAAATGTCATATCAATGCATATTTCAAATGTCATATCATGATTTTCATCAATCTCAATAAAGGAGTTGTGATGCTGAATGAAAATATCGTGATGTTCAACTAACAAAGCAACTAACAAATTCATTAATACTCGTGATGTAAGTTACATATGCTCATCTGATACTGATCTTATGCTCACTTTCTAAATGTATTATTTTATGATAGACTCCTAATACTCAACATAATAGGTATGATGCTCATTAAAAATTCATTAATACTCATTCACAAGAAACTGTGGTTTTCATCTCAATGGCAGATGTTGGATGTTCAATTAAAATGTCGTGATGTTCAACTAACAAATCTTACGATAAAAATAACAAAAAGAAAGTGAATTAGAAGTTATGAAGCAGATATCACAATTCTGAATATTATACTCCTAATACTCAACAGAATAGGTATGATGCTCATTAAAATTTCATTATTACTCATTCTCTAGAAGTCGTGATTTTCATCTCAATAGTGGAGGTTGAATGCTCAATTAAAATGTCATGATGTTCAACTAACAAATGTTGCAATTTTCATATCAATGTGCACTTTGTAAGTTATGTATGTTCATTTGGTACTCATGTTATACTCATTTTTACAATGTCATATCAATATAATGTAATTTTCCTTTTATAAAAACTTATTAAATTATATTTCTAATCAACTCCTATGAATTTCAATATGTGAATCTAATGTAAAATAGTACTTTAAAGAAAATATGCTGATATGACATTTAGAAAATAAGCATAAGATCAGTACCGGATGAGCATGCACATCTTACAAAATGTTCCTAGATATGAAAATCGCAAAGTTTGTTAAGTTGAATAACAACATATTCATTAAGCATCAAATATCATCTATTGAGATGAAAATCCTTGTTTCTGTTAAATGAGCATTATTAAACTTTTAATGTGCATTAGTCCTATTATGAGCATTAAAACAATTTTGATGAGCATCATGCTTATCAGAAACCTAACACTATATAAAAAAAATTATAAATATATTTATATAAATTAATACTAGATATCAAATAAATACTTCAAAAATATGAATTACTCTTTTAATATAGTAATAATGAGAAAAAGTAAAAGAATAGTTAATATTATAATTACTATTAATAATACGTAGTATGCAACTATATAGGATAAGTAAGATAAAAGAACTAATTATTTCAACAAGATGACTTGGTGAGATGGTTGGAAGATAGCATATGCTACTACAGGTCTGGGGATCGATTCTTGTTGTGGTTTTTACTTTTTGTGTGAAGGAATCCAGTTCCCTATGGTCGCGATTCGCTGGGACAAGATGTCAGCCCACCAGTCAATATCATTAATTGGGCCGGATGTACGTACACCCGGGTGTACGATATAGGACTCTATGTATCCTAAGCTAGCTAGTTCCAGAAATGGGATGGTCTTCATTATGAAATTGATGAAATATCTTGTACCCGTAATAAATAAGATTCTTATAGAGTAAAGTGTTTGTGGTTTGTGTATTGTGTGGGATGAGTATTACAAGGATTAGTGAGTGCGGTGTAGTCATTATCTTGTGCAATAGCTCAAGATAGATTTAATTGTCGAAACAATCGACATTATCTTTGCCGCCGCCGCCTCCAAATAAAAATGAGTATGCATACCAATCGTCTTTGTAATTAAATCCATTATCACCGCAATAGTAACATCTGGAGTCTTGAGCTTGAACCATTGAATCGTCAACAACATTGCCTCCGTACACAGGATCGATGTAAAACAGTCGCCGCATATAACAGGTTTTGTCATATTGTCCATTCACAAATGCACCGCTTCCCATTTCCGGGCTATAGACCTCACCTTCTGCTTCAAAACTCTCACCTCCAAATCGCAATTGAGCAGCAGTTTCACTCATGCTGGAAAATATGGATTTTGTCCACATTCCAAGGTTTTCATCTTCATCATCAAAATTTAGGACCCAATCACCGTCCGTACCCTAAATAATGTTTATGGAGTTAATTATCAAAATAGGACTAAAAGTCACTCACTTTGCACAAATAGGACCAAAAAATAAACTATGTTTCCATAGGAATAAAAATATAAGATGTCTTATTTTTTATATTTGTCATACTTTTACTCCTATTCTGGGTAATTTGTTATATGATATACTCCGTAAAATTTAATTAAACTAACAACTAGATTATAGGAGGTAAGAGTCAGATTGGTACTCAAAGTTGAGTCAAAAGAGTCAAATAAGTCTTTACTGTCTGGCCGTCGCCATTTGAGGCGGTTCTCGGTGGAATTTTTTGATGAATGCTTTGAGCATCTTATTCATTAGGTCTAGTTTACTCATACCAAATTTCAGCTAAAACTTCTATCGTGAAGGCATTCAAATAAATTCTTGAAGATAACTGCGCTTTTAACTGCGCAGTTATATTCAAGAATTCATTTGAATGCCTTCCCGGTTGAATTTTTATCTGAAATTTGGTATGAGTAAACCAGACTTAATGAATAAGATGTTCGAAAAATGTTTTCAAAAAATTCCATCGGGAACCGCTCCAAATGGTGACGTCCGGACAGGATCTCCTATATGAGGACTTATTTGACCCTTTTTATGCAATTTTGAGTACCAATCTGACCCTTATCTCTAGATTATAGTTACACAAATAGTGTCAATTACTTCGAATGATTTTTCTCTCAAAGAAAAACTAAAATTTAAATTCAGTGATGTAAATTAAACATAATGGTTAAAACATAAAATAGTGAGGAAAACATTATATTTGCATAAGTTATAGAAGTATATATAAATTTTATAAAGATATTGTGCGTATAATGATCTTTTCAGAGTTCCAATAGGCCGCTCCTGCAAATCATCAAATTAAATTGATTATAGGGAAAATGGAAACTAATAATCCAACCTTTTAGCGATTTTCTTTTAATAGTCCCACCTTTTCGTTATTCATGAATAATCCAACCTTTGCACCTCATCTTCATTCACTGGTCCCTGACTGGTTGATGACCTGCTATTCCAAGTTATTTTCTTATCTTTGCAAAATATTATCTTTGTGAAAGGTGGAATTTATGGTATAATAGTTTGCAGAGATAAGAAAATAACTCGGAATAGCAGGTCATCAACCGGTCGGGGACCAATGAATGAAGATGAGATGCAAAAGTTGGATTATTCATGAATAACGAAAAGGTGGGACTATTAAAAGAAGACCGCTAAAAGGTTGGATTATTAATTTCCATTTTCCCTGATTATAAAAGGCATCGATCATGAAATTGATTTCTCTTTGCAACAACAAAACTGAACTGTAGTACACCTACACATTTATCATTTGTAGAGGTCGCGCTGCTAAATGTTTGATACATTTATGAGAATTCATTGAAAAAATTAAAAATGTTTTCTTTTCGATTGAAACTTGCTGGTTGGGTTATGTCTGGATATAATAATAATTTTATTATTATATCTTCAAAATATATATTCACCATGTTTATATTATTTCCACAAAATTTCAGATTAAAGTTTAATCAGTAAGTCATAGAAATAAATTACGGAGTATTAAATAACATTGTGCCAAAATATGCAGAAAAATGCAGTCTTTTCAATAATTTATTTAATTGACTTAAATATTGAATTTTAAACCGATTTTTTTAATATGATTTAAATTTCATAAAGAATATGTTCATTAAGTTTCATAAAAAAGTTCACTTGAAAACACCTAAAAAATCACCCGAAACATTATTAGAGCATCTTTAACGGGGGCTTCGATTGCACTAAATGCATTGCCACGCCAGACCTTGCAAAAATTATCATCTCCAACGCAAATATGCATTTCATCTATCGTGTTGAGGTGTAAACCAAATGAATCGAAGGTGTCTATCTGCCTTTCTAGTTGTAGCGGGTGTGTCTGACATGCTGACTCAACATAACATTTATTATACGGAGTAATTCCCTTCCGGCTACGAACCTTCTCGCTGCAGTAGTATCCCACGCGAGATCAACTCCGGCACCATCTCGCAAGTCACAGTCCCTTTCCATGCGGTGGCACTCCTCCTCTTGGCGGCATCGGCTGGTAGTCCCTTTTTCTCAGGTGATCGTCTTCTCCGACTCCTTAAACTTCCAAAATAAGACTTCCTTTTCTTCCAATTTCCATAGCTTGAGCACTCTGCTCATTCTTCCAAGTTCCAAATTGGTTCTTTTAATGTATCTAGACTGAGAGATGGTTGTTTTCTTAGCCTCAGTGCTCGTAATATCAAGCATGTCAATTTTTGGCAGATCAAATAATCAGATCTTCTCCTCCCTAAGCACCAGCCATTCTGTATCGCTCTTTTTCATTTACATTTCACACTATTTCGCCGTTCTTTTTTTTTTTGTATTTTCTATTTCGCCGTTCTTTACACTCCGTATACTCCCTTTTCAATTTTTTGCGTATAAACCAAGAGTCAAATGTTTTTATTTAGGGAATGCAAGAAGGCTTAGATGAGGACTCCATTGGAGAAGAAGAATGAATTTAAGGGTATGTGCATCCAGGTCAGCTACACGGGATGTCTATACGGATGATGTGTCCATTTTTTGAGAGATACAATCCACGTTACCATTAAAGATATGGGCCTATACGGATGATGTGTCCTGGGCTGAAACTCATCCTACTCACACCCATCACACAATATACTCATGGGCCTAATTCTTTCCTCTTTGTTTGGGCCTAGGGTCGCCCCAGAATACTAGCTATCTGGGATCAAAGATATTGTTTTATACCGGTGTAATTGTGTAAGTAATTGATAAATGTGCATGGGGAATGAGTATGGGCAAATGCATAAATAATACGGAGTACTTTTAGCGGGGAGTGTTCTCCTAAGATAACTCCAAGACTTCAAGTTTTAAGCCTCTTTCATTTGACGTGTTTCCGGATCGAATTTTTTGATGAAATTTTGTGAGCATGTTCCCAATAAAGAGTAGACTATGCCTACCAAATTTCAGTTTAAAATTCAATCGAGAAGTCATACAAATAAAATGCAGTTTTTTTCAATAATTTATTTAACTGACTTCTCGTTTGAATTTTAATCTGAAATTTGGTGGAAATAATCTACACTTCATGGGGAACAGTTCAACAAAATTTCATAAAAATATTCGACTCGGAAGCACCTCAAATGAAAGAGGCCTAAAACTTTTAAGTTTTAGGCCAACCTTAGGAGAACATTTTCCTACTTTTAGCTATCTATATTATTGCGCTTTGATACGGAGTACTTAGCTATGAAATGTAATAAATCAATATTATTTAAATTTATGATAAAAAGGGGAAAACTGTCAAATAAGACCCTTTACTTTTCAAAAAAATCAATTTAACCCCTCTACCTAAAATTCATTCAATCAAACCCTCAAACTTATTAAGCTTCAACTATCGGAATTTAAGATGGGAAACCCAAGTTAAATCCAGGGTTAAAAATCATCTAAATTGATTATATGCTTGTGTTGGGGAAGTTCTGGGCGACGGGAGCAACGATGGACATCTCGACGGTGAAGTTGGGTTACATCGTTGGTTTTTCAAGACAGGAAGCTGCAGAGTCGTAGGTTGGGAATTAAATCCAGAAGAAAACCCAGTTTCAGTCCAGGAGAAGAAGAAAATAACAGGGGAAGGAAAAGAAATAAAGTAAAAAAGAAAACAAAGGAAAGGAAAATCATGCCAGGAAGGAGAAGAGAACGTCTGAGGAAGAAAATTACAGGAAAAAAAAGAAGGAAACAAAAATGGAACGGGAGGGTGGAAGGAGAAGGGCAGAGGAGAACGGAAAGTAGAGAAAAACAAGGGGAGGGGGAGGGGGATGACCGGTTAACACGGTTCATTACAGGTTAAAAAAAGTTATTTGGCTTTTGGAAAAAGGGTCAAATAGACTCATGTACAATTGTAAAACCATCAACTAGACCCGTGCACTAAAAAAACATCGTATAAACCTATTTATTCTGAAAAATGATCAAATCAGCCCATTTACCTGGAGTTGACCTTTTATAACCGGTCATTTGCTCTTTTTGTGTTTTTTTAATTTACTTTTTCTTTATCTTTTTTCTTTCTCTATCTTCTTTGTCCGCTCCTTCCCACAGACTTCTTTGTCCGCTTCTTTGGTCGCTTGTGTGAGGAGCTCCCAAGGTCCAAAACTATTGGTCGATCTAAATCTCAAATCGAAGACGTGAGAGCAGTCCAACGACGATATCCTTCAGATTCGTCCACATGGAAGCGGTGGCTACCTTCTCTTCTCGTTGTGCGGCAAGAGGGTCTGTTGTGCGTGCAGGGTCGCCGGAGAAGGGAAGACAAAGTTCTCCGCTCTCTGCTCTCCATCGGAATCGTTAATTTCTTCACTCACCCAGTAGTTTCGCGCAGGGACTATTGAACGGACTCTTTCACCCTCATCGCTCTGCCACGCCCCTTTAATAGGTTGTTGACTTCCAGTTTCAAGCTTTCTGTCCCAAATAAGTTGGTGAGGAAGACCACCGACTGGGAAATCCATTCTCGCCGCTCAAGCGATGATTTCATCTGCCTCTAAAATCTGATTATGTGTGTGTGTGTATATATATATATAATATCAATTTTTAAAATGTAATGATTAATTAGAAGTTCTTAGTTTTGGGGGACACCCATTTAACAGTCATTCTTTGCTTCGTAAACAAAACTGAAGCACGAAGAAGACGATAAAAATTTAATCGTTTTTTCTGTCCACCTGTGTTTCTTTGTTTTTATATACTTCGTATAAATAGAGAGTATATATATTAATTAAGAGCATATGTGTAGTGTATATATAAAATCTTAAGAGAGATTGAAGATGAAAGGTATAAAATTTGAGAAAGTGAGTTGCAACTAGAAGGTTTGGAATGGGATGAACGGATCACAGAGAAAGGAAAAGTAAAAAAGAAATAAAATAAAAATTTAATTTGTATAATTAGCAAAGTGACCGGCTAAAAATGGTCAATTTCAGGTAAACTGCCATTTTGATTGTTTTTTAAGAATACATAGGCTTATATGATGCATTTTTTAGTACATGGATTTAGATGATGGTTTTACAATAGTACATGGGTCTATTTGACCCTTTTTCTTTGGCTTTTTTAATGAGTTAGAGGATTTAATTGAACAGATATTCAGTTGGAGGGTCTAATTGATTTTTATGAAAAGTAGAGGGGCTTATTTGATAGTTTTCCCTAAAAAAAAATCTACGTGTCGGACAATATACTATTTGCACAGTCCATTGAACATTAGTTATATTCAGGGGCGTATCCAACGTGGGGGCAGGGAGGGCAGCTGCCCCACTCAACCCCCACCCAACCCATATATATATATATATATATATATATATATATATATATATATATATATATATATATATATATATATATATATATATATATATATATATATATATATGTTTTAGTTCAAATAAGAACACGATCTTATGAGAGAAATGAGAACGAATCTGGACCGTTAGATGTGCTTTAAGTGAAATTTAGTGTGCATTAGATAGAACTGTAATGCGCATTAGGTGAAATTGAAATGTGCATCACAAAGGGTACGATAGAGTGACATTATGTGCATTTGAATTGTGCAATACGTGAAATTGAAATGTGCACTAGGTGAAGCTGAAATGTGCAGAATAAAAAGTACGATGTGATGTTATTTTTGTACTTTTTTTCGCACATATCAGTTTCATCTAATGCACACTTGAGTTTAAATTTTTATTTTGCACATTTTAATATCATTTAATGCACATTTCAGTTTCACCAAATGCATAATTTGGTTTCACATAATACAATCCAACGGTCCAGATTCGTTCTCATTTTTCTCCTAAGATATGTTCTTACCGGAACCGCTCCCTATATATATATATATATATATATATGTATGTATATATATATATATATATATATGTATATATATATATATATATATATATATATATATATAGGGTTAAGATCGGATACAAAGTGTGTTTCCGGTACAAAATGCAAATTCATTTCATCCGTCCAAAATTACAAAATCAATGGTCACAAATATTTTGTCCTCTAAGATTCAGCCATAGGTGGGGGATATTTCCTATTTTATCTCAAGTACATGGATTAGGCAGTTACGTAGGAAAATTTTACTATCTTTCAAATTGATACACCGTAGGATCATTCAAGTGGATGGTCCGGATTTGTTTGCATTTTATAAATTATATATATATATATATCCAATATTTAATTTTATATGTATATTTGTCTCTGAAAGTAGATATTGTTCATATTAATAGTGAGTTTCTATTCAAAGGTGACACTGGTGCAACGGTACTCTATATACGTTTAAGTTAGCTGACTTTTTACGTCCACGATTCGAAATTGGGTGGGCTCAATTGTTTTTGGTTTCCCTTTTTTGAAGCCTTAAACAAATTTTAAATGGCTTAACATAAAATAACTTTTGTAATAAAGTTCTGTAAGCCATAGAAACATTTAGAAGCTGTTCCATTCACCTGATCTGAATGTTTCTGATCTGAATTTTTTAAGTTCTGATCTGATCTGATCTGAATTTTTCTGATCTGATCTGATCTGATCTGAATCTTTCTGATCTAATCTGATCTGATCTGAATCTTTCTGATCTGATCTGAATCTTTCTGATCTGATCTGAATGTTGCTGAACTGATCTGAATGTTGCTGATCTAATCTGATCTGATCTGAATGTTTCTGATCTGATCTGAATGTTTCTGATCTGATCTGAATTCTTCTGATCTGAATCTTTCTGATCTGATTTGAATATTTCTATAATTGTAATTGTAATTACAATTATAATTATTAGATTTATAATTGTAATTAAAAATATAACTTAAATAAAATTACAATTATAATCATAATTATAAAAAATAATAATTAAAATTAAATTTAAAATTATAATAATTATACCAATTACACTAATTATAAATACAGATACAATTATAAATGTAATTATATTTTTAATTATGATTAATTTTATAATTACTATTATTGTAATTATAATTATAATATTTATTTCTATAGTCATAATTATGTCTATAATTACTAATTTAAATATATAATTACTCCGAAGTAATAATAATTACAACAATAACAACAAGAACAACAATCATATTAATAATAATGATGATTATAATTATAATTACATTGTAAATCATAATTATAATTATAATTATAAATATATTATATTATATTATATTATATTATATTATATTATATTATATTATATTATATTATATTATATTATATTATATTATATTATATTATATTATATTATATTATATTATATTATATTATATTATATTATATTATATTATATTATATTATATTATATTATATTATATTATATTATATTATATTATATTATATTATATTATATTATATTATATTATATTATATTATATTATATTATATTATATTATATTATATTATATTATATTATATTATATTATATTATATTATATTATATTATATTATATTATATTATATTATTATAATATAATAATTTTATATTATTAACATTATTATTATATTATTATTAATATTATTATTAATTTAATATATTAATATTATTAACAATAACTATAATATAATAATCATAATTAATATAATAATAAAAGTGATAAATCATGTTTGAATTTTTTGACCTGATCTGATCTGATCTGAATGTTGCTGATCTGATCTGAATCTTTCTGATCTGATCTGAATGTTTCTAATCTGATCTGATCTGATCTGAATATTTCTGATCTGATCTGATCTGATCTGAATCTTTCTGATCTGATCTGATCTGATCTGAATCTTTCTGATCTGATCTGATCTGATCTGAATAAAATAAGATTAAGGAATAAGTAATAAGATTAAGACGAACGGAACAACTTCTTATACTAACAAATTTTAAATGGCTTAACATAAAAAAATAACTTTTGTAATAAAGTTTTGTAAGCCATAGAAACATTTATACTATATAAAAAATTCATTATAATAAAAAAATTCATTCCACACATGATTCATAAAGTTTAAATTTATAAACTGCTTTTTTTATATACTTGTGAATTTGTATCTTAAGTTAATTCGAAGTACATGCTACATATATGATTTTTTTAGAAGTACATATCCTTCCCTTATAAGTCTGGTGCTTAAAATTTATTTCAAACAAATTCAAATTTATTTAATATATATGAATTTTTAAGTATGATATCATAAAGTTTTTGCCCAGTGAATATTTTGTTATTTAAAAGTAACTTTACAATAGTTTTTTATTTGGTGACTTCGTAACGTGTGTGTGATGATATATAAGGCAAGCTCGCCCCCACTCATGAGTTTTTCTGGGTACGCCACTGGTTATATTTGAATAGCATTATTGTTTGAAACATTTACGCATAATTGTGGTACTGTTTTTTGTTTTATTTAAGAGTTAGAGATATCCTAACATAGAGTAGAACAATGCCAATAGCTAAGTCGCTAATATATTCTTTATGCATTTGGTCATTTATAGCGCATGAGTAGGTGGTACATGACTAATGAATTTACTTACATTTTGGTATCTCTATTTTTGGGTAATTTTGAATTTGGGTGATACTTTTTGGGTGATACTTTGACTTTGCACTCCATTTCTAAACTTTTAGACTTTGTCCTCTATTCATACAACATTTTGTGAAATAGTCCTGAATAGTGTGCAAAGGCAAAGACATTTTACATAAAATAGGGTGCAAAGTTTAAGTTTTGAAAATGGGGTGCAAATCCAATATCACCCAAAAAAACAGGGTGAAAGTCAAAATATCCCCTATTTTTTCATGTTAAGTTAACTTTTCGTTATTGTATTCGAGAAATAAGTCATTATAAAGAAATTAATGTTATACTCCGTAGTTTCTAACATTTCGTTCGTTTTTCTACTTTATTATACATTATATTATCGTCACTTTTCATTACTATCAAACCGGTTCATCATATTTCGTACGTATTATATACAAATAGATCAGATACGAACCTTGAATACGGTGAGAGTGGTATCGTATTGAGTTCCTTCAGATTTTGAGATGTCGGGATAAGCATAATCAAGGGGAATGGTGTTTGAGAATATAACAAATCCTGGACAGTGATTGATATAGCATCCTGTTTTTCCATAGTTGTCACTCTGCGTTCGTTCAATATTTTATTATCGATGCATAAAATTAGTAATTACTTCGTATTAATAAATATTACTTGCGGATGTATAGGAAAATGTATGACTAAATATAATGGTACTGAAACCCTGAATCCCCAATGTACTCAGCTCTTCTTTCGGTCTCGCGGTCTGCTCATCTCTTTCCTCCAGAGGTGCAGCCGTCGCCATGGTGCTATTTCCGTCTTCACTTCCATCACCACCGGCTCCATCGCCGCATCCATCACCGCATCCATCTCCGTTGTCTCGGTCACCCCATCCATCGCCTCCATCTCTGCCATTACCTCCGCCTCTGCCATCGCCTCCGCCTCCCACAGATCAACTTCTTCATCTAAAGGTTGGGATGTAAGGCGACGGAAGGGCACGTGGACAGAAGTATTGCACGATTTGGATGAAGGTGGTTGCAGTGGTAAGCGGAAAGAGGAGGCCGTCGATAGGATCTGGGGTTGGGATGAGCGGCCATGGTAGCGGCGGCGGTCACTGCATAGAGGTTTTTGTTTGACAGATGTTGGTGGATGCACCGAATCTGTTGCGGCAGTGGTGGCCGACAGGGCATATGGGTTTGTTGGGGCCGACGTCTTTTTTGGCGGTGGTTGACGGCGGTGATGTTCTGTCCATGGCGGTGGTTGATTGTGATGGTGAAGGCAGTCAACGATGGTGTGTGGCGGTGGTTGGTTGTGATGGAGAAGGCAGTCAACGGTGGTGTATGGTGTCACCGGTGTACAACGCTTCGGGTCAATATGTCTGGTCCATGGCCATAGGTCACTGGGGTTGGGTCATTGGCCGTTGGGTCACTGGACGCCGGGTCACTGGGGTTGGGGTCATTGGCCGTTGGGTCACTGGACGCTGGGTCACTGGGTGGTGGGGCCACCGAGGATGATGAGGTCACTGGTCGGCTGGCCGGTAGGTCACTGTGGCTTTGGCCGGCAGGTCAATGTGGTTGGCGGCAAGGTTGGTCACTGTGGTTGGCGGCAAGGTTGGTCACTGTGGTTGGCGGCAAGGTTGGTCACTGTGACCTACACCATTTCAATTTTTGGTCACTGGACAAAAGTCACTGCACATTTGGTCACTGTGATGCGGGTCATTGGTGGGACGTATTAATTTTTGGTCACTGGATGAATTTTGTAACTATGTCATTGGTAACTATAACATTGGTCACTGCACATTTGGTCACTGTGATGGATTACTGTAGCAGGCCAGTGAGTTTGGGCTTACGGCCTGTTTGGATTGAGTGTTGAAGAGTGTTAGCAATGGAAGTGTTAGTAAGTGTTGATGTTAACACTTGTTTGGTAGAAAAAACCAGAGATGTTAAGAAGTGTTAGTAATGGTCAGGAAGTGTTAATAATAACCTTCCCAACACCTCAATTGTCCATTTTTTTAACACCCCGATTTGGAGTGTTTTGAGGTGTTGGACAATTATTACCCTTCTCATTTGTCCGAAAAACATAAAATGCTTCGACATTTCACTTCGAATGTCTTTCCCACGGGTCTGATGGTTTGTTTTTTCATCTCTTCTCTTTACTCTTTCTTTACTCTTTCTTTAACACTTCCATTATTAACACTTCATTCATTTGACTCTCCCAAACAAGGTAAAATTATGTCTAACACATACACTTCCCTTCCCTTCCGAGCCCTTACTAACACTTACTAACACTTCCATTACTAATACTTCCAAACACTCCATCCAAACAGGCCCTTAGTAACGGGTGTAACAGTCCTTTAAGTATTATTTGAGGACAAGAGTTGAGACCAATAAATAAAAGCAAAAACAGCGCTTACAGTCCATCTGCTAAATAATCTTGTACGTGAATCATGATATAATGCCGGGTATACCTAAAAACATGCAAAAATGATGAATTAATATAATTAATTAACACAAGCTACTTGATCAAGGCATTAGTTTGTACGTAGTACTACGTAGTGAAGAACATACGGCGTAGGAGTTGAACAATGTCTATGTAATACTACGTCAGATTACTGGGTATTAATTAATTAATTAACTTACGATCCATCCCACTCGTATTTGATTATCTCCTCTTTCTATATAAATAGAAGCCGAACTGTATTGGTTATCTCCCTTCAGTTTGGGATTCCAGATAGTCATTGTAGCTTTAGCACCGCTAAATCCCCCGGATGGAGCATTTGTAACCGTAAGTCCTGTAAACTGCGTGGATTCATGCATATATGTAAAAGTACAAAATGCTCGATATAGGATTAAAACGTATACGGAATTCACAAATAGAATGTTATATCAATCACTGTTCAGACTTCACTCTTGGACCTACTACACATATTCCTTGGGCCACCACCGGGCCAGGGTGACCTCAATTTGGTCACACACACATATATGAACATATATGTATATTTGTATAATTTCAAAACCATTATGTGTACTTATAGATTAAGCGGGGCGGGTCAAGACGGGTTGGCCGGCAACACGGGACAATATTAAATACCCGGACCTGACCCGTTAACTCGTTAAGTAGGTGTGGCGAGGGAGGACTCACTCCATTTGCAAGACGCCCCTAAATCCTAATGCCCTTGCGGGCTGGTTATTTACATGCCTCTTTAATTACTCCATATGATAGTGTGATTGGAGGTAATTTATAGAATGTAAGATTGTTTCTAAACAAATTATGCCACAATAATTTAAAGGTAAGGACTATAAAAAATCTGATTAAGTAATGGTATAAAGAGGATACAAAATCTCGAAATAAGAGTAAAAACGTTTGAAAATTTCAAAATAGGAATGTCAAATTTGGAAACTATTTTATAATTCGATATAATCGAAATAGAATTATCATATTTTTAGTTCTATCTAGAGTAATTGCTTACTCAGACTATTCTTATAAAAATGCAATTAGACTTACATCAACACGGCCTGGCGGTGCATATTCTGTGAAATTTCTTCTACCTAAGTTATAATCATGTGGATGAACCTTTCGCCGTGATTTCCGGTGATTAGACTTGAGCATTCGGCGAATAGGAACACTTCCAATGGGACACCCCTTTTTATTCAACCAAAGTAATTCTGCCGCCGACGTCGATCGTCGATTTTGATCCATCTCCTCCGATCGTCGTCTTTGATCCTTTCTCCTCTTCACTTCCTGCGAGATTACCATCTGCACGACCAAATTTGATCTCTTTGCTTTTAGATTTGAAAAAAAAAATGTACATTTACACTTTGCAGTGGTAAATAATTATAGCACACATACCCGAATTCTATCAGTTGCCATTGCTGGATGGTGCATACCCGGTTGTTTATATATGTCCACACAATCATAAACGTCACCATGGATGGTCTTCACTCAACACGGAGTATACAATAAGTAGCATACTTTAGAATTGGAACATGCACACATGACACACCTAGTTTTATTTCTAAAAGTAGGACACAATACCTTGAAATCAAAGTTCTAAGCTATTAAAATTTTACCCCCCCATATAAGCCACTCCACCGTCCGCAATCAATAGCAGTTAGCACCGTTGTGGGCGAAAAAAAATATTAGAAAGTCATTGAACCCAACTTAATATTTGACGGTTTGATTCTACATTTATGGTACATTTATAAGACATAATGTTGGCTATTAGGATGTTGTTTTGTATTAATACAATAATAAATTAGAGCTTTCCAGACTATGACGGGTTTAAAACTGTTGGACCAAATCGTATTTAAGACAATGAGGCATAACCTATGAAGCACGGATACTTCGCTAGGGTAGCGTATCGGCGTATCCGATACGTTCCCGTGTCCGATACTCTAGGATACCCGTACCGTACGTTCCCGGGCCGTATCTGCAATTTTTAAAAGTTTCCATTTTTTTTGTAATTTTTTGAAAGTTTCCGATACTCGTATCCTGACGGATACTCGTATCAACTTTTTAAAAAAAAAATCCCAAAATTTACTTAATAAAATTCTAAACAAAAATGAAAATTTAAAACTACATTTTACTTGGTAATCAAATAATGGGCTTATATGACTATATCCGAATTAAGTCATTAACTGATACTCTGAATTGGATACTTGCACTTTTAATTTCAAGATTGTAGTTGTTTGACTTATTTCTCATTTTAAATTAATGACTTATTGACTATATTTATATTTCGAGATGACTAGTGTATATGAGAAATATTATGAATTTATTACTAAGTATCTTGAAAAAGGAAAATTCTTCAATGCAATGAATGGGTAGACAACATAGGATATTATATGTGTGTGTGTGTGTATATATTCAAAAAGAAAATCTATTTTTAATATTTATAAATAGACCCCTATAACTTTTAATATTTGTAAATACACCCCCATAACTTTTAATATTTATAAATATGGCCCCGCATCCGTATCCTACTTTTTTTGGTTTTGACGTATCCCCGTACCCGTTTCCGCGTTTCTGCGTTTCCGCGTACCGGTATCAGTGCTACATAGGGCATAACATTATTATAATTTATTGACTATATGAATTTAGTACTGCAAGGTAATATCATGGGGGAGAATGAAGTGTGAGGTTGTTTAATGAAAATAGCAATGAACAGACGGTCCTATTCTTACTTTTCCGCTGGACAACTCGGGAGTGATGAACGGACAAGAAGAATTAATTTCTACTCTTTTAAATAACACTAGCACCCAATGTGAAGACACAAGCATTCTTACTCACTAATACTATGAAACACACACTCTTATTCAATGATACTCTTCGGCCTACTCGAGAAAGTGGTTCAACTTAGCTGATGGCCGACTCATTCTCCCTTATGGGAACTCCCAAATTCAATACTCAATGTAATGAGTTTGATATCAGTTTAACCAGGCTCCCAAGTCCCTCACCCGACCAATACATAATTATCACCAATATAAATAAACGTCTTATCATTTCTTTAATTCTAGCACGCTACATTAATTATTTGTTTATATTCATAGATACAAATCATATTTACAGGTTACGAGAATTAACTTAAACAGTCTTCCAAAAAAAGAATTAACACTCATACAAGTTACATATGGAAAAAGTCACTACCCATTAGAAAACGAGGTTGGCTAATTGAAAAGGTCAAGCGTACAAATTATAGTCACATGTCGATCACATCTATCCTATCATGACTTTTTAAGTCAACGATTGGATTAGTATAATATTATACTTCCTCCGTCCCATTTTATGTGTCTTAGTTTGACTTCACACGATTATTAATGAAGTGATTGAAAAAGTAAAATTTGTGGTTGAGGTTTGAGTATAATAAAGTGAAATGGTGTAGGCCACATATTTCATGCCAAAAAAGGAAAGAAGACATTTATTTTGGGATAACCCGAAAAGGAAAGTAGGACAGGTAAAATGGGACGGAGGGAGTAGAATTCATAAAGTTTAGTTTTTGAAAAGTATTTTTAACAAAGAACATGTTTATATCATTTCTATATTATAAATAACTTCTTATAAAAGTATATAATTGGTCAAAATCGAACATGATTGACCAAAAAAATCAAAGATAAAAAGTTTTAAGAGACATAGTGGCTGAGTGGGTATTTAAATTTGAGTTTCAATATAAATAGTAGTACCTTCGTCCCACTAGCATTATAACATGAGGAAGTGATGTTGTTATTGAGAAAAATGAATTTATGTTATATTAATATGGAATTGATAAAGAAAGTATAAAGTAAAAATTATTTAGATCCAAACAAACTTTATCAAATTTCGAATGACACAATCTTAACGACGTGGACTGAAAAACAAAGATGGGACAATGTATAGTAGCGGGACGGAAGAAGTAATATCTATGTAATTTCACAAATAATATGGACTAAATCATTTGTTTGTTGCATATGTGATCTTATTATAAAGGCATTTAATGTTCACATGCATTTTATGTTTTCAATGATGAATAGATTGTTTTGTAACAATCAATGTTTAAGTACACTATAATTAACAGTTGTGAGTTATAAATAAAACATATGAAAAATGAGGATAAAGACAATATATATAAATTTGGTTGTTACATATGTTATCTTATTATAAAAGCATTTAATATTCACATTTCGTTTTTTCAATGAATGGATTACTTCATAACATATTTAATGAAAAACTATTTAATAACTCAATAATTAGTACAATCAATAATTTAGTACAACTATAATTAATAATTGTGAATTACAACTATAATGAAAATGATGACGATTTTTCTAAATTCGTGTTTATTAGCTTTGTACTAGTTAAATATTGATTTCGTTTTGATGTAGTATATTAATGGTAATTTCATATGTATAATATATGACCATTAACATGATAAACTTTTGTGTATGAAATTATTCTCTAAACTTCGATTGTATATGAAATTATGATGCATTAAAACTTACAATTAGAATAAAATAATGAATAACATTTTAAATTAATCTTTATGACCTTCACTAAATTATTGAGCTTTTATATTATTTTTGGGGCTGGACTAAACACCAATTTTATATAAACCTATATTTATAATTTTAAAAATTGGGGTGGGGCTGGATTGGAGCCAACCTTGTACCTTAAATTTTAACTCCTCGTTTTATACTTCATTATACTTATCTATGTATCTGTAATCTCTCTATATATGTAATCTTTATAGCACATATGGTGAGATGGGTATAGAAAGATATTATAGAATACATATTTTTACTGCTGGATGTATGGTAAATTTTTAGAAACTTAAAAAAACTACGAATGTCAAGCTTAGACACATTTTATTATTTATAAAAAGTGAAATGATTTTTCATAATAATTACATGTACCAATATTGAATACTCGAGAGAATTAAACAATAATGTATAGAATAATCATCATCAATATCACTAAATAATACGAGTACGTTATATAATATTACATTATAATATGATACTAATTCCTATCATCTTCATTTAATAAGATAAATTGTGGACAAAATAATGTTTATGGGGTAAATTATATTCCCTCTGTCTCACAAAACTTGACCAAATTTGACATGCACATAAATACTACCCCACAAGTAATTCAATAAAAATTGTTTGAATGGGATTTGTGCAGAGAAGCAAAAAACTAATTTAACCAAATATTTATTACTTTAAATGAAAATGATAAAGTTTTTTGGGATGACTAAATTAAAAAGGAACTTTTGGCCAAGTTTTACTCTAATGTAATTTTATATCATGTTTAATTTTTATCCAATAAGTATGCTTAGAACACTTTTGATGAAATGATTTAATTTTAAAATTAAATTGATTTCATGTGTTATCTGTGCAACGCACAGATTGAAAAATCTCCTCGTGTAGTGTTGCTTATCTTGTATCACATGTCTTTGATGTCCTTAATAAGTAGCTATATGCATTATTTAGTTTCTCTGTTGCACTTGTTCGCATTGACAATTTTTTTTGACTTATATACAAAAATGCCACCACATTTGGAATTTTGATCAAAGTTTGAAAAGTGCAATAGATCACCTTTAAAGTGCATCAAATTGGGAAAAGGGGATCGAATTGCAGTCTTCTCTTTGAGAGTGGTTTTTGTTTGATACCAAACCTACTTCTCCTTTTGGTGTGTGTGTGGGCGCCCCGCATAGTGATGACATATATTTAATTAAGTTAGAACCATAAACAAATCCCATTTAAACCTCAAATGGGCGCCTCCATTTGAGGTGCTTCCACAGATTTTTTGTATGAAATTTTGGGAGCTTATTTTTAGGAAGTTTAGATTACGTCCACAAAATTTCACTTAAAAATTCAATCGAGAAGTCAAATAAATAAATTATTGAACAATTCTATACAAAGTATTTTTATTGGCGCATAGTATTTCAATAATTCATTTCACTAACTTTCAACTTTGATTTTATGCTGAACTTTTGTAGATATTATCTACACTTTATTACACTTTATGAATAACATGCTATACATATATAAGGAAGGCCTGATGAGAGATTGAGAACATCTCTTTCCCTCTCTATATACATATATAATATGTGTGGTATGGAGGGACTTACCTTTATGGTTTTGATGATTGAACTGCGTTTGTATGTTCCTACTCCTTCCATGGGGTTATCAGGCGATGCAACATTTTTATTCTTTGCGCAGGTACTAAAAACAACAATAATTGATAAAATAACTAGATTTACTCTGAGGCCCATGAAGTGCGACATTCCCAGTAATGATTTACTCAATTCTTACTTCTTAGCTTGTATTCTCACCCTTTTATACTGCGATACTACGTGCCATATTTTTTATACTACTTCGGTAATTTATACAAGATTTACTATTATGTACGGAGTATGTAAAGATCAAAAGACATAAAAGGGAATAATAAATATTATCCAAAAAATGTGTTCATAGTTACTAATCGATATCGATATAAGTGGATATATGATAATGAATAGTCCCTATATCCAATATCATCCACCTATTAAAGTTTATCCCTTAAATATGACACCATGCCTTAAATGAATTCTTTTAATTAAATAGGCCAGGACTATAAAAGATAGAGAAATGACACAAATATAATCATCATTACTTTCTTTCTAAAATACTCCGTAAGAATTATTTATTTCTATATAGAAAATATTGTTTTCTCAACAGAAACTAATATTTTTTACTTAATTTGAAAAAAATATCTACTCCTATATTTTACACTACACTTATATTTTAATCATATGTTAACTTTAGCAATTTCTTTAATTTTGTAGCGGGTAAAACTCATTTGAGCCCGTCAATGATCTCTCTTAGTTTTACAGCACGGAGTATATATTCTAATCTTTGATTTTATACAAATTGTTACTACCTCCGTCCCATTTTATGTGTCTTAGTTTGACTTGGCACAATTATTAATGAAATGGTTGAAAAAGTAAAAGTTGTGGTTGAGATTTGAGTATAATAAAGTGAAATGGTGTATGCCACATATTTCTTTCCAAAAAAGGAAAGTAGACACTTATTTTGGGACAACTCAAAAACGAAAGTAGGACAGATAAAATGGGACAGAGAGAGTATTTAATTGATTGTTTTTCAACTTTTTTTGGATGAAAGGTTAATGTATAATAAAAAGAGTTTTGCTTCGTGTACACATCAGGTTACACACTGGCTTGCACACCCAAGTGTAATTGTCGGTCGATACATTACAAAAAAACAACATTTTTGTCACGAATTTTGTCTTAACAACTCTGTTACAAAATATTTCCGGAGTTCACGATTTTTTTTGTCACTGATAGAATCCTTGACAAATTTTGCCACAGATAAAATCCATGACAAAATTTGTGACAATATGGCCGCCAGTACACCCAAAACTTTCTGACGAGCCTTATTTCGTCGCTGGAATTTTGTCACAGATAAAATTCCTGACAAAATTTAATTGTTTTACCTGTTACATTTTGTCACAGATTTTTTCGTGACAACTTCCTTGACATATTCACTACCAAAAAAACTCGTTATACACATGGATTTAGGCACGGAATATATCCTAGACATTTTTGGCGCAGATTTTGGCACGGAAAGCCCAAATAGTCGATTAATTCCGCCTCAGGCACGGATAAATCCGTGCCACAAAGTTTGTCTCGGACTTTTCGACCCTATTTCCGTGCCAAGACCGAAAAAACTTCAAATCAGTTGGCATGCGAATATATCCGTCACAAATTCCGAGACAAGTTGGCAGAGAACTCTGTCCGACCCAACGGGGGCGCTTTTTGTTTGAAGTTGGTGCGACTCATTTCCGTGCCAACCGTTTCCGTGCCTAAATCCGCGCCAACGCCGCATCATATTCAGCTGACCCCATTTCCATCCTTATATCCATGCCAAAATGTAGCCGTTATGCTGGCAGGCGTATATCGGACCCGAAAGGCGTGCCAAAATATAACCGTTAATTTGCCCGTCCCACATTCTGCCTAAATGTATTTCCGTGCCAATATCCGAGACAATGAAGGCCGTTGGCACGTTTTGGCTGGTGTATTTCCGTCCCAAGATCCGTGCCTACTAATTCTACAAATACATGTTTGGTGTGTGAAAAAACTACATCTCTCAAAATGATCTCTTTAATATTTGTGTATGATGAATTCTGGGTAGAAGTTGGAAGTTATATTACTTGATATCTGGAGGTTTATATTTGGATTTACTTTATATTACTTGGTATCGTCGTTGTACTTAAGGTATGTAAATTTCGACCATTCTGTTTTTAAATTAATTTGATCATATCCATATTACGAGATGTTATCAGCATTATTTTTCTTAATTATATTGATTGAATTCTAGTGTTAGCCTTAAAACGTGAGACATTAATTTGTAAATTTAATAAATTAATTTCGTTAAGATATACTGTCAAAAAAAAAAATTTAAGATATTTTTTAATATTCAGGCACAATGAATAGACAAACTAGAAGTTGGATGTCTGACCGCTACAAGGAAAATGGTAGAGGATTGAAAAAAGTGTTCGAAAATGGAGTTAACGAATTCATTAGATTCGCAAAAGGGCAACCACGCTATATGGATGGAAGTAAAATAAGATGTCTTTGTACAAAGTGTAAAAATAACAAATTTGTTGAAGGTGGGGAGTTTTGTTGGCATTTATATACGCATGGTTTTGTTGAAAACTATTACAACTGGACTGCTCAAGGAGAACCAATTGAGCCAGAGTTGTTGCCGCAAAATGTAGGAACATCGAGGTATGTTCGGTGTTCCCGACGAGATGGCTAATTGGGGAAATTATGAAGAAATGGTATGAGAGCAAAAAATGCTTTATGAATTGGCTGGTCCTTCTACGTTTCCCAATATCCACACGGATAGTGAGTTCAACGCACACAATAATGTGAACGAAGGACCAAGTTCATCATATTATGATGTGGATGTGTTAGGCACTAGATTTCAAGAAGTGCTCAAAAGTGCGGATCAGCCTTTATATTCTGACTGTTATGATCATTCCCAATTATCAGCAGTTTCTGAATTTCTTAACATAAAGTTAGAATATAACCTATCTGAGAGCTGAATGTCCAAAATATTAGACTCATTTGGTAGTATGTTACCTCGGGACCATTGTCTTCCCGATACTTACTACAACATGAAAAAGCTTGTTTCTGAGTTAGGTCTCCTTATGATAAAAATCCATGCATGCCCTGGAGGTTGTATGTTGTTTTGGAAGAACGACGAAACACTGATCCGGTGTAAGTTTTGTAATGGGTATAGGTACAAGCCCATATCAGGTATTGGTCGAAAAGCACGAAAAAGATCTGCAGCATCTAAGTTGATATATCTTCCTTTAGCACCACGTTTGTAGAGATTATATGCCTCAAGCGCTACCGCTAAACACATGACGTGGCATGTAGAGCATGACACTGAAGAAGGGTTAATGTGTCATCCATCAGATTCCGCAGCGTGGAAGCATTTTGACAGGTGTTATCCTCAATTTGCTTTTGAGCCGCGCAACGTGAGAATTGGGTTATGTTCCGATGGTTTTGTTCCGTACGGTCAATTTGGAGGCCAGTTCTCATGTTGGCCAATTATCATTACACCATATAACTTCCCCCCAGACATGTGTATGAAAAATCATTTTATGTTTTTATCATTAATGTGTTCAGGTCCTGGTAATCCAAAAAAAAAAAGAATTGATGTGTATTTGCAGCCATTGATCGAAGAGCTGAAACAATTGTGGGAAGTTGGTGTTCCTATATATGATGTTTCGAGGGATCAAATATTTTATATGAAAGCTGCGATTATGTGGACCATTAGTGATTTTCCAGCATACGGAATGCTCTATACTGCAGGGGTTATGGGTTGCCCTGTTTGTATGGAAAAATCAAATGCATTTTGGCTAAAGAATAGTCGAAAAACATCTTACTTTGATTGTCACACCAAATTTCTCCCTCCTAATCATCCATATCGAAAGGATAAGAAGTCATTCATCAAGGGTCGCAAGGACCGCGATCCTCCACCTCCGATTTTAACAGGATATCAGATTTATGATCGTGTTCGAAACATCCCTTCTGCCATTGACGAGCCTCTTGAGTATCCAAGTGGATATCGCATTTATCATAAGTGGACAAAGAAAATCATTTTCTGGGATTTACCATATTGGAAGGATCTTCTGATTAGGCATAATTTGGATGTAATGCATATTGAGAAAAATGTTTTCGATAACATTTTAACACGGTTATGAACTTCAAGGGAAAGACTAAGGATGGCGTTTCATTAAGGAAAGATGTAGCTTTGTTTTGTGATAGACCGGAAATTTCTATGGGCCCTGAGTATGTCGGTCCATTCAAGAAAGCAGTTTATCAGCTCACGGACGAGCAGAAGAAATGCATATTGGAGTGGCTCATCATGCTACGATTCCCTAATGGATACACTTCTAACTTTAAAAGATGTGTTGACTTAGAAAATTTAGTAATGAACAGCATGAAGAGTCATGACTGCCATGTGATGATGCAGCGCCTCCTTCCAATTGCATTGAAGGAAAATCTCCTGGATAATGTGTGGGCATCTATTTGTGATGTTTCTCAATTATTTCAGTTATTATGCTCACCGTTGCTAGACATACAGGCAATTCAGGATCTTCACCGTAATGTTCCCACTATTTTGTGCAATTTGGAAAAGATCTTTCCTCCATCCTTTTTCGATGGAATGGAGCATCTACTTGTCCATCTTCCATTTGAAGCAATGACCGCCAGGCCAAGTTGGTATAGATGGATGTACGGATTTGAGAGGTAAAATTAATATGCATTTTCCCAATGGTTTCATATATTGTTTATTTTAATATAAAATAATTTTTTAACATTGTCCTGAAATGTCTTATGTTTTTGCGAGAGCTGAAAAAGAAGGTGACAAATAAAGCACACGTTGGAGCATCTATATGCCAAGCATACCTCACAGAAGAAGTGTCCGCATTCTCTTCTATTTTGAAAGAGATATCATGACTAAGTGAAAAAGGTCTGTCAGAAATGATAATGTTGATTCAGTATTGTATGATCAAATGGTTTCCATCTTCAACTATCCGGGTAAAGGATATGGTAGAAGGACACACCGTCGTGTTGTCGGAGACGAGTTTTGAATTGCACAAACTTACATTCTGATGAACTACTCGGAAGTTATTCCGTATTACAAGTAAGTCAATATTAACAGACATCGTAATCAGTTATTTTCCACACTAACAAACACTCTAACCATTTCATTTTCTTATAAAAAAATGTAGTGATTATAGGCAAATGCTTTATCAAGCTGGTTATTCCAATGAGGTCATTGATGCGACGATCGACACTGATTTTGCAGGATGGTTCAAATCTACAGTAAATCAATAAGTTTTTGTAGTTGCAAGTTTACATTTTATAGTATTCGTTATTAAAGAAGTAAATGACATTTGCAGATACTCAGTGAAGCTAAAATTTCTCCCGTTGATCCTTTATTGGAGTCATTAGCATGGGATCCTGAAACACTTGTGAGGTGTTGGTCTATATATTTTGTCAATGGCTACAAATATCATACACGGGCTTACAGAGACAATAAACCCACTATGAACAGTGGTGTGAGCGTGTTGACTTGTAGTTATGACAATTCAGAGACTAGTTTTTTTGGATATGTGGATGAAATACTGGAAATGAAATTCCCTAGCCACAACAAGTTATCGTGTGTATTATTCAAATGCACTTGGGTGGATCCAGTGAGGGGGGGTGAAAAAGAATGACAAACATAACTTGGTGGATGTTAATCATAGGCGTGTGTATCCAAAGAATGAACCTTTCATATTAGCTCAACAGGCTGCCCAAGTGTATTACGCGAAATATCCGTCAACACGTATCAATCGCACTGGCTGGGTGAGTGTATGCACTATTAGACCGAGAAAAGTTGTTTCTCACGCGCTACAAAAAACATTGACATTGATGTTTACCAACAAGAGTTTTTCCAAGCCCCAGTTCCAGACATTATTGAGGAGAATATTTTTTTTGAAAGATTATACTAGAGCAGAAATAGAGCTTGACCCAAACGACGCCAACGAAGGTCCGGACGAGGAAACTAAATATGAAGAAGAAGAATGGAACTTTCAAACGGAGGATACTGATGATGATGATGAGTATGTTGACCGTATTGACTCCGAAGAAGACTCCGAAGAAGAAGAAGAAGGAGGAGGAGGAGGAGGAGGAGGAGGAGGAGGAGGAGGAGGAGGAGGAGGAGGAGGAGGAGGAGGAGGAGGAGGAGGAGGAGGAGGAGGAGGAGGAGGAGGAGGAGGAGGAGGAGGAGGAGGAGGAGGAGGAGGAGGAGGAGGAGGAGGAGGAGGAGGAGGAGGAGGAGGAGAAGAAGAAGAAGAAGAAGAAGAAGAATTCCCCAATAACCCATATTTATAGTAGAGAGTTGAATAATTGGCAAAGACTCGGCTAGGATATATCCGTCACAAAAACAAAATTCCGAATATGAAAAATCATTGGCACGGAAGCTTTCGTGCCAAATGCCCACTCAATATTTAAATTAATTTTTTTTGCCGGTGACTTCTAGTTTTGCGCGCATTTGGGACAGCAATATCCGCTCCACATCGGTGCCAACATCAAACACTAACCCGGATAATCCAGAACGGTTGTGGCACCGCATTTGCGACGGATATGGCCGCGCCTCATGTAATTTAAATTTTGAATTTAAATTTCCCACCGGTTCGTTCTTGTTTTGCGCACTTTTGGCACGGCAATATCCGACCCAACTCGGTGCCAACACCGAATACTAAAACGGAATAGTCTAGAACGCTTTTGAAAGTGCATTTGTGACGGATTCAGCCGAGCCAACGTTTGAAGTATATAAGCTGTCCTTAGTAAATTTTTCTCGAACCCTAGCTTATTCTTCTGCCTCCCCCTTCCTTTCGTTCCCTCCGCCTCTGTTTACTCCGACTACCCTTACTCCGGCCACCACTTACTCTGCTCTCCCCTCCATCTCCCACCATTTACCCCGGCCACCACTTACGCTGTCTCCCCCTCCATCTCACACCACTTACTCCGGTCACCCTTTACTCTGCCTACCGCGAGCCATCCGCCTCCCACGTGTGCCGTGTTTTAAGCCGCTTACGACGTTGCCGTGCTCATGACGGCTCCGACGCATCTTCAGACTACTGCGGCCATCGCCTTCGCTCTGTGTCCAGGTGATGTTTCTTAATTACATCTTTACAGTTTTTCATCTTTATTAACCTCTGTTTTAAACAACTCTTATAAATACCACTATCATTTTTTGAAATACAATAGTGGTATTTATGTTGACAGTATTTATAAAGTATTTATAAATTAATAAACGATGTGTTTTAACGCATTGTTATTTTCTGTTGAATATGAACTCGAAATTTTTAAACATATGTTTTAAACAACTCTTATAAATACCACTATCATTTTTAAAAATACAATAGTGTGGTATTTATGTTGACAGTATTTATAAAGTATTTATAAATTAATAAACGATGTGTTTTAGTGAGTTGTTTAATTGTTTTTAATAGAAACCAAGTATTAACTTAATTTACGAAGTATTATAAACAAAGTTCGTATAAACGAAGTCTGTAAATTCATAACTTTTTGATAACTCTGAATTTAAAAAATATATAAGTAAATGATTTTCGTCTCTTTAATTTATACCATCATGAAGGATTACTTTTTTAATCAATTTGTCGAAATATTGGTAGCATGCAAGTGTTTATATATACTCTTATTTTTTATTTAACTCGTTTTGTGATTATAGATGTTTTGCTTTTGAAAACTAAGAAATATTTTTTGGTGTTTGTAAAGTTATAGAATTTTCGTTTTTCGGATTATTTTGTCTTTAAATATAAATATTCTGATTACCAATTCTAAAAATTATGACAGCATGATACTGCATATAAGTGATGTATAAGTATTAGTTGGTGTAGCAATCTGAGAGTTTGACAATCTGTGTATTACTCCTCATTTTATTACTTGGTGTAACAATATGTGTATATTAATAAATCTATATTGCTGTTAATTAAGGCTTTTATAACCCAATATATTTACTTGTGCCTTTTATAAAATTGCTATGTGTTTCAATAGAATGTCTGCCCGTAGAGGTTTATTCAGTTCCTTTACTTCCTCCCGCGGAGGTCGGGGAGGTGGAGGGAGCCCAGTCATAAACCGCAGTGAGCAGAACTCTCCTCTAGCTGATTCATATGAGTCTGTCCAATCCCGACAGCTTTCTGATGAACATTCAAAAGGTTCTGATTCTGCTACCCCCGATGATTCTGTTCAGAAAAAGATCTTCATTTCACCCTTTGAAATGAGAAGGTTTAGTACTATTGCCTTATGTAATTGTATATAGAATATTTCTACATATACATTATTTCTGTTTGGTTTTATGATGCAGCAATCCCACTATTCTAAACAACATCATTTCAATCCTGACTAACAATTTCCACGGTCCACGACGTTCTTTTATGAATGCGGATGCTGATCAACGCAACCGTTGGTGGAAACTGTTTCAGGTATGTTATAGGTTCTTATTGTGTAAGTACTGTTATTTTAGATTGATTATAGACAGTTTGGGAATTCTGATATTGCTCGTTTTTTTTTTGTTTTTTCAGAGGAAGTATGAGTGGGATGCCTGCTTTAATACCAAAATGAAAAAGAAGTTCAAGTCTCGGGCCTCTGAATGGTTGAGCAAGAACATTGGTAAGGTTAGGCGGGACAACAAGAAGCCTAACTGGATTGGTGATGGAGATTGGAAGTTGTTGCAAGAGTATTGGGCCTCTGATGCTTTTAAGAAGAAGAGCCAAGTTGGGAAGAAGAACCAAAACTCTAAAGCGGGAATAGAATCACAGTATCGCGGTGGCAGGATACCAGTGACGACGCATGTTGAAAGGCTAGTAAGTTTCTGTTATAATTTTGAATTATAATTCAATGATTATTGTTTTTACTTTTAATCATATTTTTTACTTATAAATCTGTAGACCAAGCAGTTGAATAGGGCTCCCTTGAAGATCGAAGTGTTCGATAAGGTGTATGTCCCGAAGTCGGGTGACCTCCCACCACGTGTTGTTGAAACAAAGGTAAAGGAAACATATACTTTTGTTATATGTTTTAATTATTATGTTATTATAGAAGAAATATATTTTAACAATAATTTTCTGTTTGTGCAGCAAAAGTATAGTGAAATGAAAGCGCCGGCTGAATCACAAGGGAAGTCGTATGATGAGGATGACTCCGCGCTGTTTTGTAAGGTGGTCCCGTTGTACATAGGCAGGCGGTTTGGGACAGGATCTGAAGCCGAGTCGTTGGAAGACGTTGAATGCTCCATCAGAATATCAGGGCCGACTGATGTGAGTTTTCTCGCACTTAAAAAGGATGTAGTAAAGTGGTTGAAACTACGAGTATCGTCTCCACAGGGACGGACAAAAGGGAAATAAGGTTTAACTAAGTTCAACGATTAAACAGAAATAAATAAAATAAAAGTGCAATTGTGCGAGATTGATTGATTGATTAAACTAAAACTAATGCTAATGAACGAATAAAAAGATTTGGTTTTCCTTAATTAACGACGAAGGGAACAGGAATTGATTCCGGGGTTAACCAGATTTCTGGCAGAACAGACCTAATCACATGAATTTAATTTAATTGAACCTAGCTAATCATTACTAAGTTCTTACTGCTCTCGCGGCGTAGAGTACAATAATTTAGGGGTCCAGGCTGATCTCTCATGCGACAAGATCCTAAATTATTGCCAAAACGAGCGAGCTTACGGCCCCTTAATCGCTACTAATCTCTTAGCGAACGATTAAGTGTGTGTGAATGTGTCCTAGAACAAATTAGATCTTTCTTAATTTATTCTATAAGCAATTGTAATTCTAGTGGCCATCTAGGTTACAAGAGATATCAGTTAAATTATTCAAACACAAATTAAACGGCATTCATGCAATTAAACCGACAAGAATCTAGCCATACATCATGATTAACCCCTTCATCAACCCCAAATCCCTAATTAAACTACTCACGCCTCATAATTGACGAATCAAAAGAATTGGGATGAATAGAAATAATTGTCATTAATTAAAGAATTGAACTTACAAAGAATCCCAGGTTCTTGGATTAAACAACGTAAAAACGCAGGTAAAACTCGTCCCTAGGCCTCTCTCCAAAGTTTATAACCCTCAAAAGTGGGTATGGAGGCCTTATTTATAAAAAACAGGAGAAGTTGAGCTGATATAGGACAAAACGGGGCCAAACACGATGCCAGGCACGATCGTGCCTGGGATCGTGCCTGCGGAAGAAACGCGTTAAAAAGATGCAGACACGATCGTGCCTGCACCGGACACGATCGTGTCTGGCTGCCAGTAGCTCCGCGTCAATTCTGAATGCAGGCACGATCGTGCCTGCCGTAGGCACGGTCGTGCCTGACCTTTTCTTCATCGTTTTTCTTCGTTTCTTGTTCCGAATGCTCCCGAATGCCTACGAGGTCGATCCAAATGCTCTTTCTGCACCAGAATTTCGTCGCGAATCTCCCGGTGGCCTCCAAATCTTCAAAATCTTTCTCGAATGCCTTCAAATCCTTCCCGAATGCCTCTCAAGCGCCGATTGCTGGACTCTAACTTCTTCAAATCAACTTCAAATGCAATGAAACTCGATCCAACGCCTGTTAAACACAACTTGAGCCAAAATTGAGACTTGCAACGCCTTAAAGCCAGGAAAATCATCAAAATCCGACCCGAACACGCATCAAATGCGTGTCTAAATACGGACTTATCAGACTCCCCCACACTTAAGCTTTTGCTTGTCCTCAAGCAAATCGAACAACGGGACTTACGATAATCACCACACGGAATTTAAAATAGTTAGCATACACACGTAGTTAAAGGGATATTCACAGGACAGACAATCTAAACCAAGAAAATTCTTCCCTAAACTACACCTTTGTACTCAAGCTAAACTATTTGACACAATTATTCACAACATCCTCAAAGTAATGACAGCATACACAAATAAGCTAGCTACTGATTAGAAGGACTTGTGAATGTGATGGTGAATGGTTAATGATAATAGTCCCTTTATTTTGAGAGATAGGAATATTCTAACAAAGACTTAATGTATTTAGGAACTTCAGGGCTATTCTTAGGAACAAGGAACTCAGTAGGCCACAAATTAGTAACAATCATTTAAACCTATGCAAAGAGTAGACATGGTGTAGAACTAAGCTAAACCGTCTCGGCACATTGGTGCTTTGACGTATACTTGAAGTACGCGGAGGACTAAAGCTAATTTTTTTCAATAGCCTCCAAGTTCATTGATTAAGTTTAGTTTTCCTTGTCATGTTGGCACGAGAATGCCATTTCTTTCGAAAGATACCCAAGTCTCATCTTACACTTTTTGACCGGGGCTCCCATTCTCTTTTTCGCAAAGTAAGAGGTCTAGCTATATTAATTTTTCACCTTTCGGATTCTCACTAGACATTACCCCATTCTAATCTCGGCCTCACCAAGGAAAAATAGCAATTAAGGTTCATTTATTTAAAAGTGAATCCATGCCTACAATGCAATCCTCGAAAGTATCAAATTCCTAAAAAGTGACTGCTCTTACCCCGTTTGGGGCATAGGAACAGTGCCAAAATTGGCTCCTACACAAATTTCCTAAACTTAGCAAATTATTCCCTTAATTCCCTAAACATCAAGACTAAGTCAGAAATATTCACGGGTAAGGAAACAGGCCATTTGGCTATGGAGCTCAATTAATTGGGTAACAATAAACGGTCAGGCTCAAAATGGCTTCTCCTAAAGGGTTCTTTCAGGCGGGGTAGATGATTAATGGAAAATTCAATGGGTGACTAATGCCTTCATCCTCTCAACAACTTAGATTATAGTGCAAGCAATTTAAGCCTAAACACTTCAAAGATGTTCTAAAAGCATAGTCAAAACGCTAGCCAGCTCACAAAGACACAGTTTAAAGAAAAAATTTCAAAAATTTTGCATGAATTTCCTATGAATATACAACTAACACCTGCGCATGCTAACTCTAACAAATCATATGTGACAACTACTGCCCGAATGCCCAATTCACTCCCCCACACTTAAACTTTGGCATCGCCCTCGATGACCAAATATGCATTATGTACTAGGAGTAAAAAGGAAAGGGTCACGCGTGCTCAAAAACAACTCAAGTTAACATTACGCATCGAGTACAAAGAATCATGGAAACTCCTCTATCGCGTTGGTCAGTCAGGAACAGAACTGGGTCTTGATTCGCACGGCGCATTCATCCACTAAGCTGCAACACATCATGAACACAAAGCAAAGCACAATAAAAAGCGTTAAGTGTAAGAGTGAGAGTGTGAGTGTGATGGTGTTTACGGTACAGTCATCCAACAATATAATGATACATATGCTAACAGAGGACAGTCTAAATGACATCTAATACTCGGGAGGGGGTGGAGGTGGATAGGCGTCAAAGAACGAACTCCAGCTAGTCTCCATGGAAGTGAGTCTCTCATCAATCCGGGTGTACTGAGACTGGAGCTGTGAATAATGGAGTGTCTGGTCCTCCCTCATCTCTCTGTAGAAGTCCTGCTGCTCGAAGCGCATCTGATCAAATCTCTCGTGCTGCTCAACGGACAGCTGCCGATAGACGGCATCCTGATGCTCATGCATCCCCGCCCAAGAATCAGGAAAAGCGGTGCCGTAGGGGGGTGCATCATATGGGATCTCGTGGGCAGTTGCCTCCATCTCCACATCATCATCATCCTCATGGTCCTCGTCATCATCATCATCATCATCCTCAGCTCGCTGTCCTCCTCCTGCTGCTGCTGCCGGCTGCGTCCTCCTCCTTGCCACGCCAGTGTTAATCTCGGGGAGCCGGGTCAAAGCAACAAAATTGGAGCTCTCCTCCATCCTCAGAAATCGGTCCCCGAACCCCATCCTCGTCAACATCCTAGTAATGAATGGACCAGCAAAGATGGCCTTGATATGGTTTGTGGCCTGGCGGTGAAAGAGCTTGGCAAGGAGATAGCCCATGTGGGGCCTGCGGTTGTGGATCATACAGTACAAGCAGAAGAGGTCAGTCTGAGTGACCTTACCAGCAACCTCGGCCTTGCCGGTGACGGTGGAAGAAAGGAGGGTGTGAATAATGCGGTACTGGCTAGGGGACATCTTCAGTCTGTAAGTCCCGCCATCTCTCGTAATCGACTCCCAGAATGCCTGGCGGTCAACGCCTGGTGGGAAGTCTGTCAAGGGGACCTCATGCTGGCCGTTGTCCTCGATCCCCGTGAAGCCCAAGTTATACAGCATACCAGCCATGGAGATGGCATGGTCCTCCTCAAAAGCTCTGAATCAGATGAGAGGCCGGGTGTTGTCCTCAATAGGTATGGTCTTTGGCATTTTGAACGTAGCCAGTACCTCACAGGTGATCTCTCTAAAAGTCAAGTCGCGGATCCCGAAAAACAGGTGCCTCCACCACCCCCGTCGCAGGAGGTGCATCACCTCATCTCTCACTCCAGCTGACGTGAGTGAGTCCTCGTCAGGAAAGTAGAATGTGCCCATGTTCTTCTTCAAAAGCTCCGCGTACTTCAGCTCGTCCTGCAGTTGCGGGAACCTCGGCTGGTACCGGCCAGTGTTGCCTCGGCTAGAGCCGACACCTCCACCTCTAGTGATCTTCTGTCTTGGTGCCATCTGTCAAAACAATTCACAACAAGAATTCCAACGGGGCTTCCAAGTGTTAGAATAAACTTACAAAGTACAGCAATGGCCCCGTCAGCAATTAATCAAGTGAAACTATCATCATAGTAGAACAAACCCAAGTTTAACCAGAATAGTTGAAAAGTTTGAATTTTTATTAAAGAAAAGTTCTTTGAATAAAAGTTCAAATTTTCAACGACACACGGTATAAACAAGGTCACAAGAAAGCTTATTCATCACAACAGTGTTTGTAGAATGGAGTTCTTCCCAAAAGAATTAGCAAAAATTAATTAGAATAGTGATATTCATGTAATTTCCGATTGTATGTTTGTATTTTTAACTAGTTTTTATTAGTTCTAGTTGTGGAAATTACACACTTTTGGTGTAATACTTTGTTTTCATTTTTATTTGTAATTTAGTTAGATTAGGATTTTTCTGAGCTAAACAGGTCAAAGATCATCTAAGGGATCAAGATTGGACCTTAAAAGATCAAGGAAAGTGCAAGGAGACAAGAAAGATTTCGATTTGGAAAAAATACTCATGCACCCGGTCGGGTATTGCCTATACTCGATCGGGTAATTGCTTGATTCGACTGTCCAAATCAAATCCGAAGACAAATGATCGTGGGAGCAAATTTTCATAAAGATTTGTCACATACCCGATCGGGTATATACCCTTACCCGATCGGGTATGCCCAGAAAAATCACTTTCTGGGCAATTTCCTGAGATACTCGGTCGGGTATCCTATATACCCGGTCGGGTATCAGACCCTGCAGCTCCCAAAAGCCTATAAATACACCCCTTTCCTTCCCAATAAAATCATCAATTCACATATACTCTTTAGCTCAGTTTAGATTAGTGTTTTCTTTATATTTTCTATCATGTTTAGTCTCCAAATGAGGAGCTAAACTCTTCCATCTTGGTTTTGCTACTTTGAAACTTAATGAATTTGTAAGTTGTGAGTTATTCTCTTTAATCTTCTTCCTTGAATATTAATTCTCCCTTTAAATACTATTTCTATATCAATGTTGGGGAGTGTTACTAAGATGACAATTAGTTAACATCTTGACATTAGTTATAGTAATAGCTATTTCTTCCTCAATGTTAATATTGGGGAGTGTTACTAAGATGACAATTAGTTAACATCTTGATATTAACTATAGTAGGATTCATCTTCTTTAATATTCTTCCTTGAGTATTAATTAATTCCTATTCATATTTCATATTAATATTTTGAACATTACTTAAAGGATCAACTAGTTTTGTCTCATATATTAATTATTACTAGAATCGGTCGGTTAATACGCTTGTTATTAATTCGGTCCTTTCACGGTAGTAAACTTGGGTTGTTAATGCATGCTTCTCATGGTTAATAAGCCAAGGGGAATTAATTATATTGATTAAACCAATAAACCGCTTGTGTTGAGGTTATCAATCTCAATCGTTTTCATCTTGATTTTATTGCTACTATCAAGTTAATATACGGCGCTTGTTCTATATTGACTCGGTAGTAAGTTTTATTAATGAACGCGTCTCGTTATTAATAACTACCCTCGATGAACTGGATATACTCCTCGATTGAGTATTCGAGAGGAAGATAGTTAAAGATATAACCGGAATCGACGAACATTTCATCAAGTGGATAAAAGCAAAGCCAAGTCTTCTTCTCATTAATTAAACCACATAACTTGTTCATCTTCGTGTTTAATTTATTAAACCAAATCAAACTAAAACCCCCCATTTTGTTACTAGTTCTATAAAAAGAAAAGTATTCCTTTCCCTGTGGATACGAACCTTACTACGCTATACTACGTATAAGTGTTGTATTGTATTATTATTTTGAGTGCACATCACGACAAAGTGCACGTCAAATTTGGCGCCGTTGCCGGGGAAAGGCAATAATTTTTCTTTTTATTTTAAATTAAGAAAAAAAAATCAAATAAATAAAATATAAAGACTTCTTACTTTTTCTATTTCTGAGCTTACATGAGTATATGGTAAAAACCCGTTCTATAAACGAACTTACTTACCAAACAAACCCCGAAATAGAACAAGTCTTCGAGAGGTTGAGAAATTTATTTCCGCACACACCCTCGGAGGAATCCTCAAACGCTAGCTCTAGCTCTAGCGAATCCGAAGAGTCATTCCACATGGCTCTCGAGACAATGACCCTAAGGGAGCTCACTGCTCCAAACCTCAATCAACAACCGTTATGTATTACCTTCCCTACACTCAATGGGGGTAATACATTTGAGCTAAAATCTGGGCTCATTCATCTATTGCCATCTTTCCATGGCCTGAGAGGAGAAGACCCGAATAAACATCTTTCGGAGTTCCACATCGTTTGCACAAGCATGTGCCCAAACGGTGTCACCGAAGAGCAAATCAAGCTGAGGGCCTTCCCATTCTCTTTGAAAGACACCGCAAAAGATTGGCTTTTCTATCTTCCTTCGGGAAGTATTAACACATGGGCGGCTATGAAAAAATGCTTCCTTGAAAGATACTATCCCGCATCCATCTCATCATCTCTCAAGAAACAAATAAGCAACATTGAACAAAAGGATGATGAGTCCTTGTATGAATTTTGGGAACGATTCAAGAAGCTATGTGCTAGCTGCCCCTATCACGGATACACCGAGCAAGACCTCATTCTCTACTTTTATGATGGTCTTGTAGATCAAGACCGCCGCATGGTGAATGCAGCGTGCGGAGGGGGCATTGTCAACAAAACCCCTTCCCAAGCAAGAGATCTCATCTCGGAGTTGGCCGAGAACTCTAGACACTACAACGGGAGGTCCTCAAACCGTAGAGTTGCCGCTGCGGAATCAACATCATCATTGGAAAGTCAAGTTGCCGGCTTGACTTCTTTGGTTAAGGATTTCCTTTTAAAATCCAAGACCCAAGAAGTCAAGGTCTGCGGCATTTGTACACAACAAGGGCACCCCACGGACTCATGCCCAACTCTTCAAGAAGACAATCTAGAGCAAGTCAATGCCTTAGGTTTCCAAGGCCATCAACAAAGGAGGTACGATCCATTCTCAAATTCTTACAACCCTGGATTGAGGGATCATCCAAACTTGAGATATGGAAACCCTCAACAATCCAACCCATCTTCTCAATCTAGTATGTCAACTGATGACATGATCCGAACTTTGACCTCAAACATGGTTACCCTGCAACAAAACATGGGACAATTTCAACAAACCATGATTCAATTTCAACATGAGACAAAGTCAAGCATTCATAATTTGGAAACTCAAGTTAGCCAAATGTCAAATGCCGTGAGCCGATTGGAAGCAAAGGACTCGGGTAAACTCCCATCTCAAACGGAGCAAAACCCGAGACAACATGTGAATGCAATCATGTTGAAAGAGGTAGAAAAGAACGACCAAGAGATTGAGGAGGTTGATCATGAAAAAGAATTTCAATCTGAGGTGAGAACCACAAAGGAGAAACTTCCTCCACTTTCATCGTATGAACCAGTAGCCCTGTTCCCTGAGGCGTTGATGGAGACAAGGAAGCTGGAGAAAGACACTGACATCTATGAGACTTTCGCCAAGTGTGAGGTAAACATTCCGCTCCTTAACTCAATTAAAAATGTTCCCCGTTTTGCTAAATTTTTAAAAGAATTATGCAAAACAAAACGAAAGGATAAGTCGAAAGAAAAACAAGAGGTCAATGTTAGTGAACATATATCGGCTCTTTTTCAAAAGAAACTTCCCGAAAAGTGTAGCGACCCGGGCATGTTCACCATACCTTGCAAGATAGGGAACACCGCATTTTCTAAGGCCTTGTTAGATTTAGGGGCATCCATAAATGTCATTCCTTACTCTCTGTATAAATCCTTACAACTCGGCCCGCTACTTCAAACTGGTGTAGTGATTCAACTAGCGGATCGATCTAATACATACCCAAAAGGTATAATAGAAGACGTGCTAGTAGAAGTAGAAAATTTGGTTTTCCCTGTTGACTTCTATGTCCTTGAAATGGGAAATGATGACCAAACAACGCCCATCCTGTTAGGTAGACCTTTCTTAAATACCGCAAAAACAAAAATTGACGTGTCTAGTGGTTCATTAACTTTAGAGTTCGATGACCAAAAAGTAGAGTTCAATATCTTTGACTCTACGAAAAAACAAATTAAAGATCAATCTCTTTGTTCTTTGAATGTTTTTGAACCACAAGAACCAATTTTTTTGAAGGAATCTGTTAAAATCCCAATTTTTCAAGGAAAAGAGGAAATTAAACATGGGGGGTCATCTTTAATTGAGAGGGAGCTAAACAAATGTGAACTAAATCCACCAGCAGATGAAGTGGTAATGAAAACAAAAATTCGGCCTTACTGGAAAAGGTCGAAAAATAAAATTGAAACATGGCCAAACAGGGCCTTGAAGCAGGAGAAAAAGGATGTTCATGATCCCACATAAAATAAAAATAACGTCGTGCCGCGACGTTAACTAAGGCGCTTCTTGGGAGGCAACCCATGCTAAGGTACGCATTCTTCATTTTTTCTTTTTGATTTTTGTTTTTGAATGTCAACTTTGGGAGAACGGGGGAAAATTCTCAAAAGAAAATAAGGGAAAACCATGTTTTGAAAGCCTGGGAAAACCTCCGATCGGTCATCATCACTCAACCGTCGGATCCACGCGAAAAAGAGGATGAAAATGGACAAAAACACACCCCAGGTTATTGTACCCGATCGGGTTACACCACGCCACCCGGTCGGGTACATATGAAAAAGCGTGAGTTGAGGAGCAAATTTCCTCAACCCGATCAAGTCAGGGCTGAAAACAAGGACGGTACCCGATCGGGTACCTCTGAGACCCGGTCGGGTATAAATCAAAGAATTGAAAAGAATTAGTTCGAAGCAAAAAACCCGATCGAGTACCCCTAAACTCGATCGGGTGCAAACCCCTGGAGCAAATTTTTAGAAAAAAATCCTTTTACCCGATCGGGTGGGGAAATTACCCGGTCGGGTAGATTAAAATAATTTCTGAGGAAATCCCACGGCGCCTTTTGCCCGATCGGGTACTTCCCAACTCGATCGGGTCCGATCCCGGAATAAGAAGAAATAAGAGCAGACCCGATCGGGCCCCACTACTCCACCCGATCGGGTACACGAGGTTTTAACACAATCCAGCTCCAAATTTCATTCCCTCTCTCCCAAATCCACCATTTTCGAAACTTCAAGCTTCGATTACTCCCTCATACCTCAACAAAATCACCCCAAATCACCACCACAATTCTCCCTTTACCCCCCTCTACACACTCATACCCATCACTCCTACCCTCTCCCCATAAAACCAAAAATCCGAAACCTTACCCCAACAACCCCAAGTCCAAATCCAAGCTTTAAAAAAAAAGGGGGCAAAGATGGCACCAAAGAGGAACCAACCGGAGAATTCCAATGCTAGGGGACCAATTCCGGGTTATGAGGATGCTCGTTTCTGCCCGGTAATAACGGAGACAAGCACTAGGGACAGTGCTTCGAGCTAAGTGAGGGGGAGTCACTCATTTGTACATACTTAAGTTTGATACCTTGTAACTGTCATTATTTTCTTCACAAAAAAAAAGAGTAAGAAAAAAAGAAAACAAAAAAAAAGAAAAAAAAAGAAAAAAAATGCTAGTTAGGTTGAAAACCCAAAAATGGGCAATCTAAGCAAAAAGGGCTGATAAAAATGAGTGAGTGGAAAGGATGGAAAAAATAAAAAGAGTTGCTAGGATGAAAACCTGAAAAGGCTCCTAGGCAAAATGAGAGATATGAGAGATATATTTGTTTTTACAGGACATCATATAATCTCTTGAACATGAAAAGAGGAGAAGAAAAGAGATGAGCATAGAAGGCCAACAAACCCAAGAAGATATTGTTCTTTGAGCTAAACACTCAATGTAAAACTCCAGTTTTATCCTTGGTGGTCTTTTGATTCTCCTTGTTGATTGTTGAACTCTTGAGGACTTGGAACTATTAAACATTTGACTTTACTCGAGGACGAGTAAAGAAGCTAAGTGTGGGGGAGTTGATATTCATGTAATTTCCGATTGTATGTTTGTATTTTTAACTAGTTTTTATTAGTTCTAGTTGTGGAAATTACACACTTTTGGTGTAATACTTTGTTTTCATTTTTATTTGTAATTTAGTTAGATTAGGATTTTTCTGAGCTAAACAGGTCAAAGATCATCTAAGGGATCAAGATTGGACCTTAAAAGATCAAGGAAAGTGCAAGGAGACAAGAAAGATTTCGATTTGGAAAAAATACTCATGTACCCGGTCGGGTATTGCCTATACTCGATCGGGTAATTGCTTGATTCGACTGTCCAAATCAAATCCGAAGACAAATGATCGTGGGAGCAAATTTTCATAAAGATTTGTCACATACCCGATCGGGTATATACCCTTACCCGATCGGGTATGCCCAGAAAAATCACTTTCTGGGCAATTTCCTGAGATACTCGGTCGGGTATCCTATATACCCGGTCGGGTATCAGACCCTGCAGCTCCCAAAAGCCTATAAATACACCCCTTTCCTTCCCAATAAAATCACCAATTCACATATACTCTTTAGCTCAGTTTAGATTAGTGTTTTCTTTATATTTTCTATCATGTTTAGTCTCTAAATGAGGAGCTAAACTCTTCCATCTTGGTTTTGCTACTTTGAAACTTAATGAATTTGTAAGTTGTGAGTTATTCTCTTTAATCTTCTTCCTTGAATATTAATTCTCCCTTTAAATACTATTTCTATATCAATGTTGGGGAGTGTTACTAAGATGACAATTAGTTAACATCTTGACATTAGTTATAGTAATAGCTATTTCTTCCTCTATGTTAATATTGGGGAGTGTTACTAAGATGACAATTAGTTAACATCTTGATATTAACTATAGTAGGATTCATCTTCTTTAATATTCTTCCTTGAGTATTAATTAATTCCTATTCATATTTCATATTAATATTTTGAACATTACTTAAAGGATCAACTAGTTTTGTCTCATATATTAATTATTACTAGAATCGGTCGGTTAATACGCTTGTTATTAATTCGGTCCTTTCACGGTAGTAAACTTGGGTTGTTAATGCATGCTTCTCATGGTTAATAAGCCAAGGGGAATTAATTATATTGATTAAACCAATAAACCGCTTGTGTTGAGGTTATCAATCTCAATCGTTTTCATCTTGATTTTATTGCTACTATCAAGTTAATATACGGCGCTTGTTCTATATTGACTCGGTAGTAAGTTTTATTAATGAACGCGTCTCGTTATTAATAACTACCCTCGATGAACTGGATATACTCCTCGATTGAGTATTCGAGAGGAAGATAGTTAAAGATATAACCGGGATCGACGAACATTTCATTAAGTGGATAAAAGCAAAGCCAAGTCTTCTTCTCATTAATTAAACCACATAACTTGTTCATCTTCGTGTTTAATTTATTAAACCAAATCAAACTAAAACCCCCCATTTTGTTACTAGTTCTATAAAAAGAAAAGTATTCCTTTCCCTGTGGATACGAACCTTACTACGCTATACTACGTATAAGTGTTGTATTGTATTATTATTTTGAGTGCACATCACGACAAAGTGCACGTCAAATAGGAGAAGAACTCAATTCTCAATTTGGACAAAGTTTGGACTAAAATTAGGGATTTCTGCTCAAATTGACTTAACAACAAGGTTTCAACATCACAATCAACAATTCAATCCTTAATTCAAACAAGCACAAAATCCCCAAATTTTTCTCACATTCAACAAGATTTACCCTAAATTGGCCAAATTAGCTCAAAAATTAGGGATTTCAAGCAAAAGAGGCAAATTCATCAACATAGAACATCAACATCATCAATTCAATCCTCAATTAACACAAAGAAATCACAATCCCTAAGATTTAAGCACATGCAATTTTGAAATTTTCGAAGCTTTCAAAGACCTCCATTAATGGAGAAGAGAAGAAAAATACCTTGAGTTAAGAATAGAGGGAAGAGAGGGCGTGTCGGCGGTGGGTCTCGACGGTCGCCGGTGGGTCGCGACGCCGGTGGTGGTGGTCGTTGTTCGGTCGTGTCGAGGGAGAAGAAGAATCGAAGGGGTTGGTGTTCTGGTTCGTTGGTCGCGCAGGGGGAGAGAAAGGGATGGGGTTGTGGTTCGTTTTGATTAAGTTGCGGGGGTATTTTGGTAAAATCGCCCAGGCACGATCGTGCCTAGGTCAGACACGATCGTGTCTGGCAGGCAGTGGGTACGCTTATCTCGCGTCCCAGGCACGATCGTGCCTCCAGCCAGACACGATCGTGCCTAGCTGGCAGTAGCCTCGCGCAAAATCCTTCATGGCAGGCACGACCGTGCCCGGCCAAAACCATTTTTTTTGTGGTTTTTGTGGGTTTTTTGCAAAGCAACAAAACTAAACTAATGAAGTATAAATTAAGCTCGGGTTGCCTCCCGAGAAGCGCTATTTTTAACGTCGTTTGCCCGACGCAACTATGCACTCATCTCTCCAAATTTGTGACAAAGGTCACCTCACGCTCGCGTTCTAGAGGTCCTCCGTAATATTTCTTCAAGTGATGGCCGTTAACTTTAAAACGGCCTTTCTCAGGATGATCAATCTCAACAGTTCCATACGGAAAAACTTCGCTCACTACAAAAGGACCGGACCACCTAGACTTCAACTTTCCTTTAAAAATCTTCATTCGCGGATTGAATAGCAGAACTTGATCCCCCTTACAAAACTCTTTTCCTTGCTTAATGTGCCGATCATGATAGGCTTTGGTACGCTCCTTACTAATCTTAGAGTTCTCATAGGCCATAAGCCTCCACTCATCCAACTCGTTGAGCTTCCAAAGCCGTTCACGACCCGCCAAAGACAAATCGTTATTCAGTGTTTTCAAGGCCCAGTAGGCCTTATGCTCTATCTCTACCGGAAGGTGGCACGCCTTCCCATAAACCAAATGAAACGGAGTAGTGCCAATGGGTGTCTTATACGCTGTACGCAGTGCCCACAGCGCATCATCTAACTTATCAGACCAATCCTTCCTATGGGTCTCAACACTCTTCTCTAGGATGGTCTTAATATCCCTATTCGAATTCTCAACTTGGCCACTAGTTTGAGGGTGATAAGGGACGCCCCCTTTATGAGTGACCCCGTACTTTGCCAGAAGGCGAGTCATCGGATCATTCCTAAAGTGGGTACCCCTGTCACTTATCAAAACTCGTGGCACTCCAAACCTAGAAAACAATTTCTTCAGAAAACGAATCACAACTCTAGCATCATTAGTGGGCAGAGCTTCAGCCTCAACCCACTTGGAGACATAATCCACAGCAACTAGAATGAATTTATTACCTTTAGAACCCGGGAACGGCCCCATGAAGTCAATGCCCCAAACATCAAATACCTCACAAGCCAATATAAAATTCTGGGGCATCTCATCCCTCTTGGTAACCGCCCCGGTGCGTTGACACCTGTCACATTCCTGCACAAACGTTAGAGCATCTTTAAACAACGTGGGCCAGAAGAAACCACATTCCAACACCTTACGAGCTGTCCGGTTAAAAGAATAGTGTCTCCCAGTCGGTCCGGAGTGACAATGTTTGAGAATCTCAACTCCTTCACTCAGGGGAACACATCTTCTAACAACCTGATCAGCACAAATACGAAACAAATATGATTCCTCCCAGAAATAATACTTCAAACCAGCAAAAAATTTCCTTCGTTGATGAGGTGTATAATCAGAAGGAACAACACCCCCAACAAGATAGTTGGCGATGTCAGAAAACCAAGGCACCTCATCAACGATCCTCAACAGTCTCTCATCAGGAAAAGTACCCTCAATATCTCTCTCACTCAAGGAATCAAGAAAGGGGTTTTCTAACCTACTCAAGTGATCAGCCGCTAAATTCTCAGCCCCTTTCTTATCCCTTATCTCAATATCAAACTCCTGGAGTAGTAATATCCACCGAATCAATCTAGGCTTAGCATCCACTTTTTGCATCAAATATTTAAGAGCAGAATGATCGGTGAATATCACTACGTTAGACAAAATCAGATAAGGACGAAACTTGTCAAGAGCAAACACAACAGCAAGCAATTCTTTCTCGGTGGTAGTGTAGTTTTCTTGGGCACTATCGAGGGTCTTAGAAGCATAAGAAATAGGCTGAAAATGTTTCTCTCGACGCTGCCCAAGAACGGCTCCTACTGCAAAATCACTAGCATCACACATAATCTCAAAAGGCAAAGACCAGTCAGGAGCTACTACCACCGGTGCCTTGACCAGTTTCTCCTTCAAAGACTCAAAAGCTTCTAAACACTCCTTTGAGAAGTCAAACGGTGTGTCCTTCTCAAGGAGCTTAGTCATGGGTCGGGCTATCTTAGAAAAGTCCTGGATGAACCTACGGTAAAAACCCGCGTGGCCTAGAAAACTCCTAATGGCACGGACCGAAGTAGGGGGAAGTAATTTTGAAATCACATCAACTTTAGCCGGATCAATCTCAATCCCCCTACTTGAAATCTTATGCCCTAGGACCACTCCCTCACTAACCATGAAGTGGCACTTCTCCCAATTAAGTACCAAATTCACCTCTCGACACCTAACCAGGACTTTCTTCAAATTCTCTAAGCACTCATCAAAAGTATCACCATACACAGAAAAGTCATCCATAAAAACCTCCATAAACTTCCCAATGAAATCCCCAAAAATAGCAAGCATGCATCTCATAAAGGTAGCAGGGGCATTACATAATCCAAACGCCATCCTCCGATAAGCAAAGGTACCGAATGGACATGCAAAAGTGGTCTTATCCTGGTCCTCGGGGGCTATGGGGATCAGGAAGTATCCCGACATCCCGTCAAGGAAACAGTAAAACTTATGCCCTGCTAGCCTCTCTAAAATCTGATCAGTGAAGGGGAGGGGGAAGTGGTCCTTCCGGGTGGCGGCATTCAACCTTCGGTAATCAATGCAAACCCGCCATCCGGTGACCGTACGTGTAGCAATCAGCTCATCTTTCTCATTCCTAACCACAGTCATCCCCCCTTTCTTGGGAACCACCTGGGTCGGGCTGACCCAAGGGCTGTCTGAAATTGGATAAATAATTCCTACATCTAACAGAGGGATGACTTCCTCCCTGACCACCTCCTGCATATTAGGATTCAGTCTTCTTTGTGGCTGCACTACCGGTTTAGCATTATCTTCCATCAAAATTTTATGAGTGCAGAAAACAAGACTGATTCCTTTCATGTCAGAAAGTTTCCGGGCTAGAGCTTCCCTTTGTTCACAAAGTAAGTCAAGACATGCAGATTTTTGGGATTGCTCAAGCCCGGATGCAAGAATAACAGGGAGGTCAGGACTATCATCTAGAAACGCATACTCAAGGTGGGAGGGAAGAGGCTTTAGATTTAATGGAGAAGGAGTAACAATAGAAGAATCAGTCTGACACTCTTCCTTCTCCACCTTATCTAAGTCATCTTCCTTTCCCTTCTCATCACTAGCATCACTTGAGTCCTCCTCCCCACCAAGCATGAGACAATCAAAACTAGGGAGGAGCTCAAGATCCTCTACTGACAAACTATCATCCAAAAGAAGATCAAAGAAGGCTTCATCAGAAAGCATGTTAGGGATGCAATCCTCCACCAAAGAATCAACCACATCCATGTAAAAACACTCACCACTATCTTGACAGGGCCTCTTCATTATTTTGGACATGTCAAAGGTGGCAGACTCATCCCCAACGCGGAGGACAAGCTTACCGTCTCCAACATCAATAAATGCTCGGGCAGTTGCCAAGAATGGTCTGCCCAAAATCAATGGTACTTCCCGATCCTGATCCATGTCCAAAATAACAAAGTCCACCGGAAAAATAAATTTGTCCACTTTAACCAACACGTCTTCAATAATCCCTTGGGGATATTTGACTGAACGATCAGCCAACTGAATGCACATACGTGTAGGTTTAAGTGGACAGAGTGCAAGCTTTTCATATAAAGTAAGATCTCCTATAAAACAGGGAATAATAAAAGAACCTGGATCCTTAAGCTTCTTCGGCAGATCTGTCCGTATCACAGCTGAGCACTCCTCATTAAGCGTCACAGTAGACGCTTCTTCCAGCCTCCTCTTGTTCGTGAGCAAATCCTTCATAAACTTCGCGTACTTCGGCATCTGAGCTAGTGCATCCACGAATGGTAAGTTAATCTGCACTTGTTTCATGAGATGCAGAAACTTACCAAACTGGTCACTATCGTTCTTCCTAGTCAATCGCGCCGGATAGGGGAGAGGTGGGGTGTAATTCTTGACCGGAACGGGCTGTTTTGGTGCAGCCGCCACCTCTCTTCCCTCATCTTTCTCCTTCTCTTCCTCCCGGACAGCCGGTTCAACTTCAACTACATCGGGCTTCTTTGTTGTGGCCGCAGGTTCCAGCTCTTTTCCGCTCCTCAAGGTGACTGCTTGGACATGTTCTCGTGGGTTTGGTTCAGTATTACTGGGGAGGGATCCCTGAGGCCTCTCAGATACAGCCTTAAAGATCTGCCCCAATTGAGTTTCCATGTTATGCATCCTTGCATCATTCACTTGCATGTATTTCTTGAGTGTATCTTCCAAAATAGAGAATCTTTGTTCAGTCTCTTTTCTAAAGCTCCCTTGCACCTGCTGAGGTGCTTGTTGGCCTTGAGGTACCTGGGGCTGATTAAAGTTTCTAGACTGCTGCTGATTTCCCTGCCCGTATTGCCCTTGCTGCTGCTGTCCGTAGGGCTGATTATAGTAGCCCTGTCGCTGATAATACATCGCATCTACTTGCTCTACTCCAGGGGCTGCCGAGTGTGCCATCATCGTGCATTCATGCGGCGAATGGAGTCCCCCACACATAGTACAAGAGGGACTAATATTGATCATCAAGGGAATAGTAGCATCCGTACCTGATCATCATCTAGCCCAGGAATCTTGAACGTCTGGCACATCCTCAGAAATTTGGTAATGTGTGCCACTGGATCTTCCGTAGGGCTCCCTCCGAACTGATTATTTAGGACCATATTGATCACTGCCGACTTGATCTCGTAACGGGGTGCAGTAATTCCCGGTACCTGAATGCTATCATACTCTGTGATCTCTGGGGCTAGGAAGTCTGCAATGCTCTCTCCTTGATAGAGCGGATTGTCATGAGGGACATAGTTCTGGTATGGAGGAGCTTGATATCTCGGCTGATGAACTGGTTGGGGTCTAATGGGTTGTGGACGGATGACATTTGGTTGTGGTTGGGGTTGATGGAATTGTTGATATTGGGTTTGGAAGGGCTGATTTTGTGGCTGAGTAGGGGGTGGATTTTGTGTGACTGGCGGTTGGTTCTGTCTGGGCTGGAAGACTGAGTTATTTTGCCCTAGACCTTGCATCCCAAAAGTTTGGTTTTGAAAAGTGGTTTCAGGAGTAATAGAAGTATTTTGAAAGAGCTGATAAAGTGGCGGAAGATTTAGTTGTGGAGTGGACTGATTTTGGGGGAAGAATGGGGTACGGAGATTTTGATACCCCGGATAAGCTCTAGGTGAATTTTCTTGTGAAGACTGGGGAGAGGTATTAACATAAAAATCCAGATTACCAGAAGTGGTTTGGACCTCAGACGTCCCAGCTATTCCAGAAGCGGATGGTTGATCCATGGTTGCTTTCTGTTCTCGTAAAGCCTTGCGGTTCTGCTTAGCTAGCTTCTCGATCTCAGGATTAAGAGGGACTAGTGATTCTCCCTTCTTAGAGCGTGTATGCATAAACAGATCTGACCTGCAAGGTTAGCAGACAAAAATCCTATGAAAAACTAAAACAAGTCGCTAAAATTAATTAACCCTTAAATCTGACACCGTCCCCGGCAACGGCGCCAAAAACTGATGTGAGTTTTCTCGCACTTAAAAAGGATGTAGTAAAGTGGTTGAAAGTACGAGTATCGTCTCCACAGGGACGGACAAAAGGGAAATAAGGTTTAACTAAATTCAACGATTAAACAGAAATAAATAAAATAAAAGTGCAATTGTGCGAGATTGATTGATTAAACTAAAACTAATGCTAATGAACGAATAAAAAGATTTGGTTTTCCTTAATTAACGACGAAGAGAACGGGAATTGATTCCGGGGTTAACCAGATTTCTGGCAGAACAGGCCTAATCACATGAATTTAATTTAATTGAGCCTAGCTAATCATTACTAAGTTCTTACCACTCTCGCGGCGTAGAGTACAATAATTTAGGGGTCCAGGCTGATCTCTCATGCGACAAGATCCTAAATTATTGCCAAAACGAGCGAGCTTACGGCCCCTTAATCGCTACTAATCTCTTAGCGAACGATTAAGTGTGTGTGAATGTGTCCTAGAACAAATTAGATCTCTCTTAATTTATTCTATAAGCAATTGTAATTCTAGTGGCCATCTAGGTTACAAGAGATATCAGTTAAATTATTCAAACACAAATTAAACGGCATTCATGCAATTAAACCGACAAGAATCTAGCCATACATCATGATTAACCCCTTCATCAACCCCAAATCCCTAATTAAACTACTCACGCCTCATAATTGACGAATCAAAAGAATTGGGATGAATAGAAATAATTGTCATTAATTAAAGAATTGAACTTACAAAGAATCCCAGGTTCTTGGATTAAACAACGTAAAAACGCAGGTAAAACTCGTCCCTAGGCCTCTCTCCAAAGTTCGTAACCCTCAAAAGTGGGTATGGAGGCCTTATTTATAGAAAACAGGAGAAGTTGAGCTGATTTAGGACAAAACAGGGCCAGACACGATGCCAGGCACGATCGTGCCTGGGATCGTGCCTGCGGAAGAAATGCGTTAAAAAGATGCAGACACGATCGTGCCTGCACCGGACACGATCGTGTCTGGCTGCCAGTAGCTCCGCGTCAATTCTGAATGCAGGCACGATCGTGCCTGCCCTAGGCACGGTCGTGCCTGACCTTTTCTTCATCGTTTTTCTTCGTTTCTTGTTCCGAATGCTCCCGAATGCCTACGAGGTCGATCCAAATGCTCTTTCTTCACCAGAATTTCGTCGCGAATCTCCCGGTGGCCTCCAAATCTTCAAAATCTTTCTCGAATGCCTTCAAATCCTTCCCGAATGCCTCTCAAGCGCCGATTGCCGGACTCTAACTTCTTCAAATCAACTTCAAATGCAATGAAACTCGATCCAACGCCTGTTAAAGACAACTTGAGCCAAAATTGAGACTTGCAACGCCTTAAAGCCAGGAAAATCATCAAAATCCGACCCGAACACGCATCAAATGCGTGTCTAAACACGGACTTATCACCGACTCAGCAGGAAATTGATTCCCGCATCAAGGACCAGCTGGAAGCCCGATTTGTGCAGCAAGAGAAGCAGTGGCAAAGCCAGATGGAGAAGATGACTTCCGTGTTTACGACGTACATGGAACAAGTCCGTAGCTTGAACCCTAATGTCCCGATGCCTGATTTCTCGCCTTTTCATACCCCGACCTCTACCCAAATGAATCTCCATGATACTCTTGAAGTGCGGATGGAAGACATCTTTGTGTAATGAACAAACACTTTTAATTTTATTGCATGTTCTGGACATCTTCTTGCAATTTGTTTGCCATTTTGACATCTTATTCGGCAGTGGTTTATCTGCCTGTACTGCAATAATAATTTAACTTTTTCTTGTTATATATGCCTTTTAATTTGCTCTATATTGCATGTGATGTTCGTATGTCTATGCTTCTGTTTTAATGTTGTGCTGCTTATAACAATTTTAATTAAAAAAAAAATGTACACCGTACATATGTACGATGCACAATTTTTTTTATAAATTAAACTTTGGCACGGATTTATCCGTATCAAGATTCCTCTCAAAACTAACTAAATTGCAGTGTCATTCTAGATAATTTGGCTCGACAGTTTCCGTGCCAAAATACCCGGGTAAAAATTCGGGTGACCCGGTATTTGCCGAGCCAATATCCATGCCTGCTGAAATCCGAGCCAAAATGGTTGTGAATTATCAAGTAGGTTAGCCCGGATTATTCTGTGTCTTAATCCGAGACAAGACTTGGCTCGGATGCAAATCGCCTAGCCAAACCATTTGGCACGAGCCAGGTGGGACGGATTTCGGTTCCATGCCAAATCCGAGCCAACAGCGATAATCTGGGATTTCAATGAAGCGATCTGTGCCAAAATCCGACCCTCTGGCGATTTTTTTTGGTAGTGTCAGTAGTGTGTAGTGCATCTGTTTTTGTGTAAGAACTCTTTCTCCCTCATACGGCAACATTAGGTAGGTCAAGAGTCAAGACTCGAGATCATTTTAGATTTTCAACTCCTAAACTATTGTATGGGCTTGAACCTTTTAATGGTCATGTTCAAGGCTTGGTCTAGGCCTTGAACTTAGGATGTTTTTACTTGGACTGTAATTTGCTGGTCTGGTCTGGTCTGGTCTGAACTGGTCTGGTCTGGTCTGGTAAGGTCTAGTTCCTTTGTATTTTTATAACTATCCAAGTCTGGTCTAGTCTGGTCTGAACTGGTCTGGTCTGGACTGGTCTGGTCTGGGACAAATTACAGTCCAAGTAAAAACATCCGTATTCTAGTCCCAGCTCTGCTTCGAAAATTAGACCTTAAGAACTTTGTCATTTCTTGAAAAACTATCTCAATTGTCACTAAATTTCTAAAATATATAGGTCTGAATAATGGGTATGGCATAACATAACAAATAGGAAGAATACTCATATATGTAATTGATAAATTCCATATAAAAATTGACAATACCTTACATTTATATTCATATATATGTAATTTGACTTCATTCAGGGGCTGTCTAGATGACGTGGTTGGAGGGCTTATTATAAAAAGGAAGAGTTTATCAAAGGGAAGAGTGTGTCTCCGTGTGTGTGTATATTAGTCTGTCTCCGTGTGTGTGTATTTGATACTCCGTATATTATAAAAAGGGAAGAGTTTATCAAAGTAGATAGTGAGCTTTTAATGTGTGATACATAAAAGCAATGCATTTTTGTCACTGTTCATCCTCTCGCCTAAGATAATTAATCATCTCACCACACACATATTCGGCATCGTTCGTGCATTCAGCTGATCTTCCAATACTTCAATCAACCTTTATGTCACCATCAACTCAACATCTGGCTGCCATTCTTCGTGCACTCTATGTACCAGTGGGCATAGTTCAACGGGTATCGAGGGAGTGCCACAAGGTTAGGTCCCGGATTCGACTTCCGGCAGCTGCGATAAGAGGTTACTCAATAGAGGACCTCTGCAAGTACCAGAGACGGAGCCTCACTCTCTATGTGTCAGATTGAGATTATAGTCCAATTTACATCATCCAATTGTGTCGTCCATTCGTTGTTGGGGGCCCTCATGGATGGAGTGTCATCCTTTTCTTGCACTCTATGCCAACATCGATTGTGCTTCTCTGCAGGGTCGATCCTAAAATTTTTTTGGTCTGAGTCGAACGGTATAAAAAGGCCCTTGCACACCATAAAAAATATACAAAAAAATAAACAAACAATTTATGTATAATAAAATAAATATCAAAGTACCTAAACTCTAGTCTTCAAATAGCAATGATTAAGAATAAGAACACAATGAAATATCTACGATTCTAATTTGTGAAATAGCGGGCTGCAATTTGCACAAAATTGACACTTAAAAACACAATAATCACATTTAATAACATTTATGCTTACCTGCAAAGTTTAGGAGTTCTGGACTACACTTCTACAGTTCTAGCCTTCAAAGATTGATGTTGGAAACTTGGAATCTCAAATCAAGGAAGTTGCAAACGAGAGGCGAGCGGTCGAGAGCTGCTAATCAACGACCATTCAAGTTGGGCCTATTGTGTTATGGGTATAAATATAAAGGGAACTAAATATTTTTGGACCCTAATTTTTTCCCCAAATTTGTGGGCCCGAGGCAGTTGCCTCTTTGCCTCATCAATAGGTTCGGCCATGCTTCTCTGGCGGCAATCTCACACGAATCTTTTCACTCGGCAATGTGATGTGAAGAAGTGAAAAATACTTATTACT